>PVIH01001204.1:0-252647 GCA_004025045.1 Sigmodon hispidus
TCAAGTAGGCTAGGCTGGCTGACCATCCAACAGGAGGAATCCATGTGTCTCTCTGCCTCCCCAGTGGTGGGATTGTCAGCACGTACCACCATGCTCAGCCTTTTTACCTGGATTCTGGAATCAACTTCAGGTGCTTATAGGACTAGGGCTTCACTGAGTTATCTCCCTCAACCTCCACAAATGCCTTTTTAAAAAAAAAATCTTCCTTTTCTTTTTTCTCTTCACACTTTCTTTTTCTCTTCTACACTTGCTTTGTAACCCAGACTAACCCCGAACCTACAGCAATCCTCCTGCCTCAACCTCTCAGGAGCTAGAAGTAATGAGCCATTATCTTCCAATGAGCCATTTCATTTTATATCTGGTGATCAGTCTTTAACACTCAGCTGTCTGAATCATGGTTATTTAACAAAGCTGAGTGTGATGGTCTAAGCCTTTAATCCTGGGAGGCAGAGACAGGCAGATCTTTGTGAGTTCAAGGCCAGTCTGGTCCACAAAGCAAGTTCGTGGTCAGCCAGAGCTACACAGAGAAACCCAGTCTCAAAAAAACAAAAAGAAAAAAAGGGAGTGGGTAGGTGGATATTTAACACATACAAATCCTCTAAAGTATATCAAAATATCACAACTTTCTTGAGCTTAGTAATATTAGGTAAAAGGACTTCAGCAACACTGGAGCCACTCGTGCCAGTAACATCACTAATGATGTAATAATCACCAATAACACCCCCCAAACTAAAACACTTAAATAAAAAATTAGACTGCTGGGCAAAACATTGATTTATAAGAGCTAAAATACGTTTCTGAGGGCAGAGAGTGCTCCTATCCAACACGCCTCAGCTGGAAATGTGTGCTAGGCATTCAGAACTTTTACCTCTGTGAATAATTGTGAATGTGACACAAGAATCAGGCTTGTGTAACGGATGAATGTGGTGACTAGGTGAGTTCACAGATATGGAATCTGAATAATGAAGATGACTATATAAGGGACCCACCTTGGTGAGCTGTAGTCTTAGAGGCAGACGAGGGTTCACATCTAATAACGGCAGAGATCCGAAGTCCAGAGCAATCACCTTTTCTTCTTCGATACTCACTTGTTTATTCAGGATATTCAATAACAACCAGGGACACAGAAGAATGTGAACTCCCGGAGTTCTTCCTGAGATGGAAAGGAAAGCCTTGTGGAAAGGGGGGTAAGAGATGCTAGCCCTGGCTTCACCTATTCCTGTAGGTCATAGACAAGAAAGGTAGTGTCTACTTTGCCTGTGATAAAGTATCTGCCCATTACTCCACACTCTTCTTCTTTTTTTTAAAAAAAAAACAACAAAAAAAAAACAAAAAAAACTTTATTTATTTGCCTTGGTGTTTGCCTGGAACTGGAACTACAGACAGTTGTTAGCTGCCATGTGGGGTGCTGGGAATTGAACCCGGGTCCCCTGGAAGAACAGATGGTGCTCTTAGCCGCTGAGCCATCTCTCCAGCCTCTACTCCACACTCTTCTATCACCTTCCTCTACCTTCAATCCTTCAGGAACTTCCTGTCTCAGATTGTTAGGCTTCACCCCCCACACTTTGTTCCTCCTTAACTTTTAGCCTCTGTACCTGTGAGTTCTCTGTCCTTATTCAGGCTCTGGACCAGAGCGTCTTCCCTGGCTCTTCATGGAAGTCTCCCTGCCTACCTCCTTAGAGACTGTTAATGTCTAAGATAGGCTGACAGCGTGAGTTCTGGCTCTACTTCTCACACGATATGTGATCCTAACAAGTACTTAAGATTTCTGGGCTTCTTTTTTTCTCCATACTTACTTAGGGTTTAAAAAGAAAGTCTAAAATGGGTGTCACAGCCTAGACCCATAATCTTAGCATGTGGGAGGTAGAGAACGGGATGTTCAGGAGTTCAAGGTCACCTTTAGCTTTATGGGGTCAGTGGCCAGGCTGGGCTTCTTGGGACGTACAGCAACAAAGAACCCAAACCAACCAAATAAACAGACAAAAAGAACCTAGAATAAACAAGCAAAAAGAAAGTCTATTTTATAGGGTTGTTATGCAAAAAAAAAAAAATGTTGTACATTTAAGGCATGTTTTAACACTATAGTCTGGTATTGCTCTGAAATTCAGAAATCTACACTCCTTTGCCCCCTGAGTGCTGGGATAACAGGAACCACCAAGCTCAGCCCATTTGTTTAACTTTTGAGATGAGATCTCAGAAGGGTTTTAAACTTGTGGGATCAAACGATCCTCTTGCCTCAGCCTCCAGAGTAGCTGGTAATACAGGTCTGACCCACTGGCTTATTATCTGCAATATTTTTATCCCCTTCTCTCTGCCCCTACAGCTGCCCTCTTCCTCACAAACATAACAAACCAAAAACTCCACTTCCAGGCTGGAGAATGACTTAGCGGTTAAGCACACTGACTACTCTTCCAGAAGACCCTTTAGTTCCCAGCACCCACACTGGATAGATCCAACCATCTATAACTCCAGCTCCTGGGAATCTAAGGCTATTTTCTTCTGGCCTTTGCAGGTACCATGCCTGCATGCATACACACACACACACACACACACACACACACACACACACACACACACACACGCAGAGAAATAAAAATCCACTTATCCACTTCCTTAGCTATGGTAGAAGATAGAAATCCCCCCAGTTTGGGAGGTAGAAGGATCCCTGCAAGTTCAGGGACAGCTGGGGCCACATAGTGAGTCATATTTAAGCCAGGGTTACCTAGTGACACCTTTTCTCAAGAAAACAAAAGACAAAATAATAAAAATAAATCCATTTCCTCAAGTCAAGGAATGTAGCTCTAGTGGTAGAGCATTTGTCTAGGATGTACAAAGCCTTGGGCCAAGTTCCCAGCAACACACACACACAGATACACACACACAGACACACACACAGAGACACACACCACACACACACAGACACACACCACACACACACAGATATACACACAGAGCCCCACACCACACACACACACACACACACACACACACACACACACACACACACACACACATACACTTTACCACCACCACCACCATCCCTCACCTAAATCCATTCCACAATCCCTCTAGCAGTGCTCTCTGTTCTGACCTCTTGGTGCTTGTTTCTCTGTGATCCAAATCAGGGAACAAAAAAACCTTATTTTAAAACTCCATAACTGGGGCTGGAGGGATGGCTCAAAGATTAAGAACACCAACTGTTCTTCAGGAAGACCTGGGTTCAATTCCCAGCAACCACATGGTGGCTCACACCCATCTGTAATGAGATCTGGTACTCTCTTCTGGTACACTGTATACATAGTAAATAAATAAGTCTTAAAAAGAAAACAAACAAAAACCCTCCCTAACTATTCACTTACACATACTAGGAAACAAAGACTGAAAAAACAAACTTGAGAAATAGTCCAATAGCAGGATGGGGTGTGGATGTTGTAACCCTAGCACTAGGTAGGCTGAGTCAGGAAGAACAAGAATTCAAGTTAGCTGGGTGTGGTGGTTCATGCCTGCAATCCTAGCACGCGGAAGGCTGAGGCAGGAGGATTGCTTCAAGTGTGAAGCCAGTCTAGTCTGTAGAATGAGAACTCTTCACAAAATAAATAAAACCAGACTTGGTGGTTCACACTTATGACTGTAGCACTCTGAAGGCAAAAGCAGGCAGGTTTCTGAGTTCAAAGCTAGCCTGGTCCATACCAGGAGCTCCAGGACAGTCATACAGTTATACAGACTCTGTCACAAAAATTGAAGAATATATCAATAGGAGCTGGAGAAATGAATCCATCCGTGATTTAAAGCACTTGCTGTTCTTCCAGGTATACCAGCATACCTGGGGATTCTTAACTGCCCCCAATTCCAGTTCTAGGAGATCTGAAGCCCCTTCTACCCTCGAGCATGATACATAGATGCACATGCACACAAAACACTCAAGCATAGTAAATAAAATTTAAGTTAAAAAGTAAAGGGTTGGGGCTGGAGAGATGGCTCAGCGGTTAAGAGCACCGTCTGCTCTTCCAGAGGACCCGGGTTTGATTCCCAGCACCCACATGGCAGCTAACAACTGTCTGTAGTTCCAGTTCCAGGCAAACACCAAGGCAAATAATTAAATAAATAAATAAAAGCTTTAAAAAAAAAAAAGTAAAGGGTTGCTGGAGAGATGGCTCAGGAGTTAGGAGCACTGGCTGCTCTTCCAGGGTTCAATTCCCAGAACCCACATGGCAGCTCAAACTGTCTGTAACTCCCATTTCAGGAGATCTGACAACTTCATACCAATGCACATAAAATAAAGTTAAACAATTTTTTAAAAAGTAAATAAAAGCTGGGCAGTGGTAATACAAGCCTTTAGTCCCAGCACTTGGGAGGCAGAGGCAGGTAGGTCTCTATGAGCTTAAGACCAGCCTAATCTACATAGTTCCAGGACAGTCAGAGCTACATAGTACGATCCTGTCTTGAGAACTGGAGAGATGGCTCAGAGGTTAAGAGCACTGACTGTTCTTCCAGAGGCCCTGAGTTCAATTCCCAGCAGCCACATGGTGGCTGCATACATAATAAATAAATATTAAAAAAAAAAGATCCTGTCTTGAAAAGACCAAATACAAACAAACAATAAAAAAATTCCCAGGACCCAGAGTTATATAGCTAAGAAGTGACAAAACCAGAATCCAAGCTGCCGATTCAAGTGATGGAGAGCAAGAATTGTTAAGACCCTCTCAGTCAGGAATAGCGGCCTGGGAAATCAGAGCAGGAGCCCCAGAAAAAAAGGGTTACAGAACCTAAAAATGGGAATGTCTCTTTAGTAATCACACAGTGCCCCCTGCTGGCAGAATGGCCAGTTCTCTGAGCAGAGGTCCAGAGCATAGAGACCGAGAAAAGATGGAGGGGCCTGGAGAGATGGCTTAGAGGTTAAGAAGTTGCAAAGAATCTTGGTTCGATTTTCAGCACCCACATGGTAGTTCAAAGCCTCCTGTAACTACAGTTCCAGGAGATCTGATGTCGTCCACTGACCTCCAAGAGAACTAGCCTCACATATCAGGAAAATGTAGGCAAAAGGAGAGGGGGAAAAATGGAGGAGAAGGATAGGTAACTTTTATGGAAAGAGGACAAAGAACCATTTCCTGTTCTGTGGAGAGAACAGAGGTTGCCGGACTGTGACCATTTCCTTGAAAGTGTGTGTATTTGTGTGTGTGTGTGTGTGTGTGTGTGTGTATGTGTGTGAGAGAGTGTTTATGTCTGTTCATATGTGTATGTGTGTGCTCCAATGTTTGTATATGTGTGTGTTTACTAGTATGTGCATATACTTGTATGTGTGTTTGTACATCCAAGAGTACCAGTTCATATTATATTTATGACTGAGTTTTGTGTGTAAACATATGGATGACACCCTGAGCAGATATGAGTTCCAGTGAAGAATCACATTACACTACTGTGGTCAAGGAACACAGAAATTCTGGAAAGGCACCAGTCCTACCCCTGACTCTGCTGCCTCCTAAACCCCTTTCCTAAGACCAGGAGAGGTAAAGCCTATAGGTAACATTTCCAGGTGGAGATTTGCTTATTGTTTTTGGTGTTGGGAACCTATCTCCAGGCAGTAGAGGGCAGCAGGGCAAAGGAGGCTGATCAGCCATGGGCGGGGCCAGCAGCAGGGCGGGCAGCAACAGAAGGCTTTTAAAGCACCTGCCCCACCTGTAGGTGAGCAGTGTTGTGTGAGGACTAGGAGATTCCCTGTTTTTCTGCCAGCACACTAAGTGGCAGCTTCTTGGAGCTATTCTGGTCCCTCAGGAGCATAGCAGATCTTGTTCAGAACCTATTGCCAAGAGCCCTGAGCAGGTGATGGCATAGGACAGAGATACCTATGAATGGATACCAATCTGGAAACAGGTTTGGGGTGCTGGAAAAAGCCAGTGGGAGGGCACTGCAGGAGCCTAAGGTTGGTCTAGGGGACCAGGGAAGGAGGTATCAGGAAAGGGTATTGAGTGTCTGGGAGTCAGATTTGTACCTGTGTTAGAATCTGGGGATGTTGGGAGCAGAGAATTTAGTTCTGGTAATATCATCTAGGTAGTATAAGGTGGGCATGGTGTCAGGATGGGAACTGGGAAAAGTTCTGAGATATCAGAGTCCAGACACAGGGTGAGAAACTTGTGAGAAATCACAGGATGTTGGACTCTGATATGCCAGGGTCCAAGAAGCAGGGCCAGGCCAGAGCAGGTGGGATGTGAGGCCCTGACTTGTACTGGTCTGTTTCCCAGGATCCACCATGCAGTGCTTCAAATTCATCAAGGTCATGATGATCCTCTTCAATCTAATCATCTTTGTAAGTATGGGTGGTGTGGGTGTTAGTAGGTTCCCCACAAAAGCAGGTCACAATCTGAACAGAGACCAAGCTGGGGAATAGGAGACTATGTCCCCAGACTCTGCCCTGCATATTCTTCATGAACAGGAAGTGGAGGGTCTTCCCAAATGCTGGTTCCTGACCCCACTAATAGCCTGACCGCCTCACAGGCCTGGAGATGGGGAGTTTAGGGATGGGGAGGTTTGAGGTGCTCACCTTCCTTCCAGGAAGGATCAGTGAAGGTCAGGGTAGGCTAGCCGCAGTGATTCCCCCATTTTTATAGGCATTCAAGGCTCAGATGGGAAAGATGGTCTGCTTAAGTTTATAGTGTGAAAGTGACTACCTGACATGATAAGGTTGGAAGGAAAGCTAGTTCATGCCTTTTAGAGTTGATTCTAGCAACCCTTCTACATTCAATAAACAGTCATTGACTAGGGTGACATTTAAGGAACTGGGATCTTTGCTCAGTGGTACAGCATTTGCTTAGCATGTATAAGGCCACAAATAAAAAGGAAAACATATTCACTGGCTAACACTCTATGCTATGTATTAAGGTAGAAGGCAAGCAAGGCCATTTTACTGCCCTTGAAAATCTCAGGACCAGTAAACCAAACAGGCTGATAATTGTTATATACACTGATAATTGCAAAGTGATACTTTCAGATTTACCAGGATGTTAAGGGAGTCCCTGGAGGGGTTTGAATCTAGCCTAGTAGGAAAATACTTCCTGGAGGAAGTAGCTGAAGCTGGAGATTTGCATTGGGTGGGGGTGCTGTAAAGTGCGTAGGAAGGGCCAGAGGTAATGAAATTTGATATTGTTTAGAGAACCAGGAACAGATTATATAGGGCTTGTTTGAGAAGCTGAGCCATGAGGCTGAGCCCTGGAGATAGTGTCCGAGATAAGAAAGGGACACAGTAAACACAGGGGGTCTTAGCGGGGTGGGTGGGTAGAGCAGACAGAAGAGAAGTCTTAAAAATGGCTTGATCATTGCTGGGAGAAGGAAGGGTCATCCCCCAGGCTCACTGTACTCAGTAGAGATGCATAGATATTTGAAAGTCATGTGCCTGTGAGTAACAAATGGAATTATGGGGTGAGCTGGGACCATGGCAACAATAAGGGGAAAGTCTATCTTTACGCCCCAACCCCTGTAATTAGAACCCCTGATCTCAGAGAAAGTGAGTTTTTGGAAACTGGAAATATTAGAGATGAGCAGAAAAATGGTCCCTGTGAAGGCGATTTGGGAGGGAAACAAGACGAGAGAGCCTCGGTGGAGGCCAGCGCCTCCAGAGAGGAGTGAGTGGGGGGGGAGGAGAGACGGGAGGTGCGCACCAGTTTACAGAACTTGGGCAAAGGAGCTGGGCAGAGCTGGCACACGCCTTTAGTCCTAGCCCTTGGGAGAGAGAGGCAGGAACATTTATGAGTTCAAAACCAGCCTAGTCTACAAAGCATTCCAGGACAGCCAGAGCTACAGAGTTTAAAAAAAAGAAGAAGAAGAAGAAAAGAAAAAAGGAAGGAAGAAAAATAAATTAGCTGAAGAGCGGGTAGTCTCTTTGACTCCAGTGTGGTCTCGACCTGGCACTTCCTTTGGCTGTCATGAATTAGGCTTTATTTATATAACTGAAGAAAATACTAAGATTTCAACAATTGGGAAAGCCAGGACTCTGGCCTGATACGGTTAAAGGCAAATCCAGTTTGGTTCTGTCCTCTGTTGCCAGGCTTTGCCAGACTGGGCAGAGCAAGGCAGGAAAGCCAGGCTCCTTGAAATTTGACCCTGTAGGCTAGAAGCCTGGCTCTCTTGTCCCTAAGCAAACATCCTGGGATACAGCCACAATATATATCTCTTTACCCGACTCCAGACTCAGTTCCTTAGTGGGAGCTTGGCACAAGCCAGTGACCAGTACTGATCCACCAAAGCCCTTTGGTCAGTCAACAAAGGTTTGCTAGGAGCTGTGGGACCAGGGCCTCCACTGAACCCCTCACAGCCTCAAGGTCACCTCTGAAACCTGAGGTTAAGTTAGTGTCTGGAAGAGAAGCTCTACTTATGTCCCAACTTCTGTTTTCTGGGTTTTTATTTGTCAGGAGTCATCTAGGTGAAAAGGGATTGAGTCTGGCAGCTGATTCCACCCTGGAGGGGAATCAAATAGGCCTTTGGGTGAATGAACCTTTCAACCTCCACCCGCTTTCAAGGTTGCAAGCAGGTGGAAGCCTCACCCTGTTGTTACTATAGTGACTGTGAACCAGCTCAACACTATTCCTGCCTGCTTCCATGTATCAGAGAACAGAGTTATTCTAGGTACCCACAGCCCAAGAATGAGAGCCTGGACCTGTTTTCTTTCCTACTTATGCGGCAGGACCCTGACTACAGAAAAATGAAAGTTTGTGCTTCCTCCCAGCCTGTGGATATTTCTAGAACCCCTGATCTCATTTTTATCTTTCCAGGTGAACAGACTGGTGAATTTGTTATGTGTTTCAGTTCCCATCTTTCTGGTACCAGTTAAAAGCTTCCCTCTGTGCACAGCTGTTGGTTAGATTCCCTAGTCAAGGAAAGGTTAAGTTTCCAGACTTGATGGTATGAAAGGGAACCATTTGCTAGCACTGTTTCAAAGCCTGACTTCTGTCCTCAGCTGTGTGGTGCTGCCCTGTTGGCTGTGGGAATCTGGGTGTCGGTCGACGGGACATCCTTCGTGAAGATCTTTGGGTCGCTATCATCAAGTGTCATGCAGTTTGTCAACGTGGGCTACTTCCTCATCGCAGCTGGCGTTGTGCTCTTTGTTCTCGGTTTCCTGGGCTGCTATGGTGCTCACTCTGAGAACAAGTGTGCGCTCTTGATGGTGTGTCAGACCTCACTCCCCAAGCCACAACCAAGAGTCCCTTTACCCTTGATGCCAGCCTCTGGGGATTCCCAAAACCTACTCTGGATTCTGGGAGGCTCACCATGGGGACCTCCTGCTCCTTTTAAGAGAGTGGGTAGGGCAAGAAAAGAGAGTCACCCTAAAACATATTCCCTTGTTTCCTACTCAGTTCTTTGTCATCCTCCTCATCATCTTCATTGCTGAAGTTGCAGCTGCTGTGGTTGCTTTGGTGTATACCGCAATGGTGAGGCCCGGGGCTTCTTGGGGCTGAACAAAGCCCCAAGAAGTGGGTGGTGGCCTGTGAATGGATACTTTCCCTACTAGTCTCTTAATACTGGCCAATCCATCTAGGCTGAACAATTCCTGGCGGTGCTGGTGGTGCCTGCCATCAGAAAAGAATATGGTTACCAGACTGACTTCACCCAAGTGTGGAACTCTACCATGGAAGGGGTAAGGTGGGCTGGGAGGATTTGGTAGTGGAGAGGAAAAAACCCAAAAACCAAGGCCTCATCAATCACCAATCCTATTTTGTCTGCAGCTAAAGTGCTGTGGTTTCAACAACTACACAGATTTTAACACCTCACGTTTCGTTGAAGAGCATAAAGTCTTTCCTCCTTATTGTTGTGCCAACCCTTTCAATGGTACAGCCGAGGAACCATGCACCGCGGATAAGGCTCAAAAAATGGAAGTACAGGTATGGGCTGACATGGAAAGGTGGGATTACTTTTCGTTGTTTATTTTTTCAGACAGGGTTTATCTGGGTAGCCCTGGCTATCCTGTGGACAAGGCTGGCCTCCGAGTGCTGGGATTAAAGGCATGGCCTACCACTGCCTGGCATAAATGGGATTGCTTTAATGGTTTTACCGTAGTAGTAAGTTGGTCTGGTCAGCTATAAATACTTTCTCTCCTCCCCAAAGGGTTGTTTCAAACAGATTCTGCATGACATCAAAACCAATGCAGGCACTGTGGGTGGTGTGGCAGTTGGAATTGCAGCTCTGGAGGTAAGTCTGTGAGGAGATTGGGACTGGGTATCAGTTTCCACCATCTCTGAGGCTTCTCTAGAGATGGGTTTCTTGTGTTTCTACTCTGGAGCTGAGAACTGAACCCAGAGGCCTAAGGATGCCAAACATGTCCTCTACCATTGAGAAGGCAGTGCTTCATGTGGGCTAGTCAGGGTGGGCAGGAAAGCAATCCTTGAGGATCTCAGTCATGTCCTCTTATGCCTCCATGTTCCTCCCCACCAGCTGGCTGCCATGATTGTATCCATGTATCTATACTGCAATCTGAAATAAGACTGTCTTCCTCCCTGCTTGCTGCCGCCGCCACACAGAAACCAGGAAGAGGCACTTGGCACAGCTAAGCAGCAGTGAACCTGGTGGAGATGAAATCTAACAATGTCATTTGCCTTTGCTGCTCTGGACTTTGGGCTAAATAGGGGCCACCTCTTTCAGGCTGTGTGTCTGCTTTGTTCTCCTAGTGGGGCTGGCAGGGCAGGGGGGAGTCACTTCTGCCCATCTCCTGAATCCTTTCTTCAACCCTTGCACTCCTTTAGTATCAAAGTGGCTCTTGATGATCCCAGCAGTCTACTGGTGGATGAAGGCACTTATAGCTTGGGCACATTTAAGTCCTGCAAAGTCATGGAATAGATGTGTAGAAGGCATTTTGGAACCTATAAACCAATGAAAATATTTCTATTTGGACTGTGTATACTTGGACAGATAGATCCAGCTTACCTAAATTGCACTACTTCTGAGGCTGGTCACTCAGCAAGGTGAAAGTGAGGTAGGTATTTGGGAGGGAGAGTAAGAATGGCCAAGAGGGTTCTATGAAAGTGGAGCTGCGTTGGTCTGCCTTTCTGTGTGTCATGAGAGGACTTTGTCCTGAAGGTTCTCTCCTGGTGAAGGGCACTGGACTGGAAAGCAATAAGCTTGTGCCAAGTCAAGGAGGGGAGAACAGAATTATTGTGGGGGCTGTGGGGGTTGAGTAAGTCTTTGGGCTCCAAGAAGCCCTCCAGGTACCCTGATAAGCTATGTGCCCTACTTTGGAGAATCTTAGAACCATTTCTTTGGTGTTGACCTATCCATTGCTCTAAAGACCCGTATCTTTTGTAGAGAGTTGATCTACCCATTTTTATTGGAGGGCAACAGGGTAGACAGTCTCTCTCCCATCAATGGGAGTATTCACAGGTAATGGGAGTATTCTTCAGCCAATCCAGACTTGTGCCCTGAGGGTGGTTGGGCACATTGGGTATGTTCCCATCATCTTGAACAGGAACTGGCTAATTGTACGGTATGGCCTGGTTGGTCATGGTGGCACTATTTAGTGTACAGGGTGATAGTGTAATTATAGCAAGGCTCCCTACAGTGATGGACACTACCAGCCCTGGCTCCTTCACCCAGGCATTTTGTTGTTGTTGTTGTAAATAGGTTCAATGTAGTCCTGGTTGTACTAGAACTCCCCCTATAGACCACCAGGCTGGCCTGCAACTCTGCCTGGTGAATCTGCCTGCCTCTGCCTCCTGAATGCTGGGATTAAAGGTGTGTGCCATCATGCCTAGCCAAGATCTCACTTGTTTTTTTTTTTTTTGTTTTTGTTCTTATTTTGAGATGAGTGTGTGTGTCTGTCCTCATTAAGTCCATACTGGCTATGAACTTTCTATATAGCTAAAAATGGCAGTGAATTCCTGCTTCTATTTCCTAAGTAATGAGTTTACAGGTAGGAGTCACCACACCTGGTTTTATGATTCCACATAAAACCTGGAGACCACACTCAGCTTCATGTATACTAGGTAAGCGCTCTACTGCTTGAGGTCATCCCTACTCTTCACTTAGTTTTTATTGCTAGAGTCCCACAGCTTTTCAGCTAAAAAACTGAGGCTGAGACTTTGACCAGATGGATTCCTGTAACTGGGTAGACCTTGCTTGCTACAGTGATGCTCAGCCTGAAGAACCTGACCAGAATGTCCTTGACACAAATCTGTTTTGTTTTTTGTTTTTAAACCAGATGGCAGTGGCACAGGCCTTTAATCCCAGCACTTGGGAGGCAGGGGCAGGCAGATCTCTGAGTTCCAGAACAGCCAGAGCTATACAATGAAACCCTGCTCTCAAAGAAATAAACAAAATAAACTAAAGTCTCTGACTTCAAGTGGCAGCACTGAGAAGGCTGTTGCCGGGACAGTGGCTGCTACCAAGCAAAGCCCAGTCTGACTAACTGGCCTCCCTCCGCCCTTCCCTGTGGCACCTCCCATCCCCCACTCAGCTCTATGGGCTTTTCCAGATCTGCCCACAACTATCACCTACTCGATGGGCCAAAAAGGAGCAGACTTGGCCAGAGCTGCAAAGCTTTGGTCAGTGAAGCCTGACCAAGAATCTACTAGAGTTCTAGGAAGGGAGAGGAATTAGTAAGCCTTAACCCTTTGCCAGCATACTGTGCCTCACACAGAGCCACTCTATTCCTCTCGAAGGTACCTGTGTAGGAAGCAGGGGTAGAGGCTGAAGGGCTGCCACCTCACCATGGACTAATTGCTTCTTCTGTGCCTGCTTTTGCCACCTGAAACACTATCTCTAGCTCCAGCAGACACTGAAGGAGTCAGGGTGGTGAGCAATGTCAAAGCCACTGCACAGAGACCATTGCTGTGCTGAGATCCAGGCACTAGTAAGAGAGGCTGAGACCGGGAACAGATGAAAGGCAGGAGTTCCAGTAAGTTCCTGACTCCTTGGCCAAGATCTATACCCTTCCTTATAGTTTGATCTACTCCTACTCAGGCCCTGATCTTAATCCTTCAGAGACTTAAAGGTCAAGTTCCCCTGCCTTGGGCTATCTGATTCCCAATGGACCATACTGTCCATTTTCTGGTGACTAACTCAGACTTTCCTATGCTCTTTTAAGTTACTAGCCTCTTGAGAATCTGATGAAAACATGGCTCTTTTCTCCAGAAAAATATCCCTATATGGAATTCTGCACATAACCAATCCAGAAGGCCACAGCAACCATTGCTTCTGTGTCTGCTTGCCCAGTGTCCTACAAAATCATCTCCCACACCCCTGGTGCCACCACTGCTTTTGGCCCAGTCACTTCCGTCTCCTATTTACCTGCTTTCCTTCCCTCGTCCACCCCAAGTACTCCTTTGTGGTCCCTTCTAGCTACTGCACTTCTGGGAACAGGTGCTGGGCAGGGACCAGCCTGACTGTAAACAGTGAGGAAGGGATGTGAGATGGCTGCTTGGAGCTAAGGGATGGGATATGGTCAGCTGGTCCCAAGGTGGAGCCTGCTTAAAACAAATTACAAAGACTTGAAGCTTGAGACTTGGGCATCCCCTGGTGGCCAAATGGTTTCCACACATAAGATAAAACTGTCAGACAGCAAAAACCAAAACCAAGACACATCACCATCTGTCCAGATGGTTCTCTCCCTTACCACCATGCCCGTGTTCCCCACAAAACTACCAAAAACACATCCCCAGAGGTTTTTCTCCTTTTTTAATCAATGACCACCTTTATCCAGCTTTGGAAATCTGGACAAAGAGAAGGCTGAGAGGAGGCCTGGTCCAGTGTCTAAGGGTCTCTGAGTGAGTCTGTCAGCACATGGGTCCAACTGGGCCTGTCATCAGTTGGGCACAGCAGTTTCCTGAGTATGAGCCAGTCCCACCCTCAGGGCAGCGTCCTGGTCCAGAGAGGAATAGAGGCCCCATATTGGGCCTATTCCCAAGGCCTTCAGGACAGTCAATAAATAGGTTAGATTCTGAGCCAGGCCTGGGAGGACAGGGTATAAAAAGGGCAGGATCAGCTGCCCAGGGATCCCAAAAAGGTTCTGGGTACTCTCCTGCCCTTCTCCAACAAGGAAGTAATAAATAGACCTTAACCTCAGGAACAGGGGTATTGGAACGGGGGATCCTTCCCCTCAGAGTTAGTAATTAAATCTCATGTTAAAAACAAACCAGCCCTAACCCCTACCAGCATCTACAAAATCCTACAGGAAAGGGCGATGGGCTAGCCTGCCGGGGGTACACAGTACCCAGCCCTGCAGGGTCCTGGAGGAGGCTTCACGTTTGTTCAGCGGCCCCTAGGGCTCCTTCTTCCTTTGGAGGTGGCTCCAGGAAAATAGGGGTGACTGATGGTGGCTTCTTCACTCTGAAATGTAATAGAAGAATGATGCAGAGGACATGCTTCAATCCCATGAGGACATTTCCCAGGGCAGAAGAGGTGACTCACGAGTAAGGGGAGGCTGGGACCCCCACCACCAAAAAGTGGTTCTTCTTCCGAAATAATCTCCACAGGCCCCGGTGGTTGCCACGAACATCCAGGTCCCAAATATGGAGGCACTGGCAGGGACAGAGTAGGGAAAGAGATGAGTCAGGAAGCTATGAAGATGCCCACTGAAAGTCTAGCAGCCATCTCCATCTTTAAGAGCGAGCATCCTCTGGAGTATGGATTTGATCAAGAGGGTGGAAGAAAGGTTCTTTGTTTTTGAAAGAGGGTTTCTCTGTGTAGCCCTGGCTGTCCTGGATTGCTCTGTACACCAGGCTGGCCTTAAACCTAAGAGATCTGCCTGCCTCTGATTCCTTGAGTGCTTGTATTAAAGGCATGCACCACAATATACCCACACTTGGCCAGGAAGTGTGGTTCTTGAGAAAGTTCTGAGGTTAAAAACTCCACAATAGAGACTCTCTGCTAGCTGGGGCAATGCATGGTGAGGGTACTTCTGAGGTAGGTGAAGCCCTGGGGCACCTTGGCAAGCTGAGTCCACGTGGTAAAGTCATCATCTTTCTCCATTCGGATAAAGGCCACATAGGTATGGCCCTCTGTGTCTGGCAGGAAGGAGTCTTCACAAGGGTCCTTGCTGTGGTCCAAAACCTTGGCTTCACTGCATTGAGGGTAGAGAAGTAAGGAAAGGCAGGACACACTTCCTAGGTATAGCACAGGGGCCTAGGCTTGAGTGTTGGGATTAAAAGTATTTGCCACCACTGCCCAGCAATTCTTCATAATGCTCGCACTAGAGAATTTCACTTTTCATTTACTATAGTGCCCATAAACTGTGGTACTAAGAAAGCCTGTGGGGCTGGAGAGATGGCTCAGCGGTTAAGAGCACCGTCTGCTTTTCCAGAGGACCCGGGTTCAATTCCCAGCACCCACATGGCAGCTAACAACTGTCTGTAGTTCCAGTTCCAGGCAAACACCAAGGCAAATAAATAATAAATAAATAAAGTTTTTTAAAAAAAAAAAAAAAAAAAAGAAAGCCTGTATTTGATTCCTTACCCCTGCCAGGCATCCCAACTGCCCTATGCCATACCTGAGCAGCCTGTGAATTTCCACTTCATAAGCGTCTTTCTTCAGACTGAAGGGGAAGAAGTAAATCAAGTGAAGGCAAGGCCCTCCGCCCATGGAAAGGAGGGCAGGGCAGAGGGTCACGTGGGGAAAAGGCAGAGGGCTGAGGGGAATACTCAAGGCCCTGAACAGGAAAGAACCTGCAAGGACTGGTCACCAACCTTTCAGATATCTACCCCCCTGACCAGTCTCTACCTGTCTACATTCCTGAGCTGGACACCTGGAACCGTGTTGAACTTGTGCTTCTTGAAGTAGGCCTCCTAAAACAGGAGTGAGGATAAAAGTCAGGCCTCCATTAGTCTGCCTCACACATGCTCACTGATCCACTACAGAACTACAAGACACAAAAGGGCTCTCTGATTTCCTCCAGTCTCTCCATCTTCTCTGCCCCATCTTTGAGAAGCTCTTACTAGCTTTAATTCAGGCTGGTCCCTTGGCTCATGCTACTGACCCATGAACTAATCCTGTGCCCACTGGTTTTGCCAAGGCTTGCTACAGAGACTTAAAAATAAAGAAGATAGAGGCAGGAGGTTTAGAAGTTCAAGACCAGTCTCATCTACATAGTGTGGAGACAGCCTGGAATACAAAGAGACTTGCCTAAAAAAACAAAACAAAACAAAACAAGGGCTGGAGAGATGGCTCAGAAGATGAGAGCACTGGCTGCTCTTCCGGAGGTCCTGAGTTCAATTCCCAGCATCCACATGGCAGCTCACATCCATCTGTGATGAGATCTGGTATCCTTTTCTGGTGTGCAGGCAAACTTGCAGGCAGAATACCATATACACAATAAACAAATCTTCAAAAAATAATTAAAAGGGGGGATGAAGACCACACATATATGAGAGATAAAGATAGATAAAGAGAGAGAGAGAATTGCCAGGATGGGTTAGAAGAAAGGTTCAGGTTTTATGAATGGACAGATGACAGATAGACAGACAATGGCCAGGAAGGGTTAGAAGCTGGTCCAGGCCCCATGAAGGCATGAAGAAGCACTTGCGCTTCCTTGGAAAATAAGGTTTTCTTTGTTAGCTTCCTCTGGGAGTTTTGCTGTCTTGTAGGAGGTTCCAAACTAAATACATCCCTTTCAGCTGGACTGTTTCAAATGCACTCATATTATAACAGGGGAGTGGACCTCTAGATTCAGCCATGTGGAACAGAGGGGCGAGGGGCATCCTGGCTAACCTCAGGAGGAAACGTGTGCCAACACTTGCAAGGACAGGAGAAGGCTCAGTGTTTAAAACATGTATTCGTTCTGCTCCTACAGTCATAATAAGAACAGTAATAACATACAATAGCAGCTACCGTTTTAACATATTCATTTTATATACATGAACTCATTTAAACTTCTTAATGAGGCTGGAGAGGTTGACTCAGTGGTTAAGAGTACTTGCTGCTTGCTCTCTTATAGCGGTCCCTGGGTTCTCAGCACCCAGAAGGTGGTTTACAACCATCTATACCTCCAGTTCCAGGAGGTCTAATACCCTCTTCTAGATTCTGCAGCTATCAAGTATGAACATGAGTCGTATATACGCAGCAGGTAAAACACTTATATGCAGAAAATATTTTGACATACATAAATGTATTTTATTTATTCATTTTGTTTATTCATTTTTCGAGATATGTTTTATCCACGCTGGTGTGCCAGGACAGCCTTGGCTGTCCTGGAACTTCCTCCATAGACCAAGCTGACCTCAAACTCAGAGATCTGCCTGCCTCTGCCTCAAGAGTGCTGGGAGTAAAGGCCTGAGCCACCACCATTGGACTTTTTTTTCTTATTTGCGCTCAAACCTCATAACAAGAGAAATAGTTCTTTCTGAGTTTTTGTTGTTGCTTCTTTATCTTTTTTGTAAGAAGGGGGAATAAGGGTATTACCCTGTAGCCTCAAATTCATGGCAAGCCTACTGACTCAGCCTCCTAAGTACTAGGATTAGGCCCAGCTGGTAGTTTTGCTGTTGTTTTTATTTTCTGAGGGTCTTAATTATGTAGTCCAGATGGCCTTAAACTAATGCCCTTCCTCAAGGGCTGGGATCACAAAGCTTGTCATCTATGTTTGACCCTTGGGAAGGAGAGTCTTTTAAAAATATATTATTTGTATGTGTATGGATGTTTTGCCTGCCTGTAGGACTATGCACTACACCACATATGTGCAGTGTCCACAGAGGAGGGTGTCTGATTCTCTAGTACTAGAGTTACAGATAGTTGTAAGCCACCATGTGGTTGCTGGGAATTGAACCTAGGTCTTTAGGAGAAGTTAGTTAACTCCCGAGCCATCTCTCCAGCTCACGGGAGGTAGCATTTTTTATCTTTATCTTCCAGATAGAGAAACTGGCAAAAACAGAACAGTAACTGGCATGGCCAGTAAGTGCCAGCACTAGGTTTCAGAATCCATGTCCTTGACCACTGTCATACCCTACTTCTTAATACCCCACTCACATGAAAGTAGCCATTCATGTTGAGGCCCACGATGCCAAAGTGATAGGATCGGGAAACATCTGGGATGATGCACTCTCGGCCCCGGCGCTGTTCCGGCATCCGCATCCACATGTCCCAGTCCCACAGCTGGGGTCATAGAATGTTATGAAGGCTACAGGTTTGAAGTAGATAAGGACTCCAGCCCATTCATCCTATCCTGGGGTACCTTTTCTGGTGTGGGCCACTTGGGTTCAAGCTCCTCCTTGTATAAAGATTTCCTGAGCACCCATCCTAACCCAGGCATGGTCTCCACACGGTACAGTAGTGCTGGATCCTCAGCTGTGTGTTCATACCCCTAAGAACAAGGGCATCATGAGGCATTAGCTCCAAGCTTTGACAAACTCCCATGCTGAATAAGCCTTGGCCACCCAGCCTACCTGGTCATTCCAGGCAGAGATACAGTAAAGGCTGTCATCTTCCTCCAGCAGGTGGATGGACTGGCTTAGGAAACTGAAACAGAGTTGAAGAGTTGAGAGGGGCAAGTCCAGATACAGCATGATGCTGGAAGTGCAGAGCTGGTGTCTTACTGTACCTTCTCCACTGTCTGTCTATACAGCCCCACAGATGCTCTCCTACCTTTGCAAGTTCTCTCCCACCTTTGCAAGCTCTCTCCCAAATTCTGAGCTCACTCAAAGCTCTCCAAAACACCTCACCATATCCTTTTCTGGAGATCCAGTCAAGTACAAAAGTCCCATGTGGCTTATAAGCACTTCAGTCAGCTACCCCTGTCACCTGAAAAAATCCACAGCGATGTCCAGGTCCTCTTCCAGTACCACAGCAAACTTGGCCTCCTACAGGGATAGGAGGACCATTATGGTTCCAAGGAGGTCATACTCATCCCATGGCTTTCTATCTCCAACCCTCACGTTCAGGCACTGTGCTGCTCCCCTGTTTTTCAGATCAAAAGTGCAAGGCCCGGGGAGGGAAGAGTTTTCTCGGTAACTTTATATCTCTCCACAGACCCAAGGTACTCACCGGAAACAGGTTGAAAGTGGCAGTGAGGCTGGCCTTGTAGTGCTGGGTGGGGAATTGGGCACATAAGATTTGAGGCAGAGGATGGGACCAGGTATCTGTCCCTTACACCCTTGCCAAGTAATACCTGAGACACACGGGCGTTCTTGATGCTAATAGGAGTGTGCTGGATGCCCCTCAGGCCAAACAACGCCACCACATCCATTGGCTCCTGGGGGCATGGACATCAGTCATTGTGTGTTAGCTTCCCCACCTCTACAGGTCCCAGCATATCAAGCCTGTCATATTTCACAGCCCTCACCAGCCCTCAGTGATCACAGCTGCTCAGTATCCACAGCATTGTATCCTGCTCTGCCACTAATCCCACTCACCTCATAGTAGCCATCAATGAAGACCGTTATCATCTGTGGAGACACCCCTTGGGCTGAGAGCAGAGAGCGCAGCATCCTGGGGAGCCCAGAAGAGTAGATTAGGGCTTCTCTGTCTTCTCAGCTCACCACTCTCGTGTTTATAAACAGGCTCATGTGTTCTGTGTACCCATCTCAGACAGGCCTAGCATCTGCTGCCTTTCTGCATCCTGTAAGAGTTTCTTGTACAGGAAGCCAAGCTGAGCACCCACCCACTTCCTGAGCATCCCTGTCCAGTGCTGTATATACAGCACAGCCCACTTCCTGGCTCACCTGTACAGGTAATTGGGCCGGTTCCCTGCAATGACAGCCACAGGCACATTGAGGACCTTATTGTCTGGAAGCTGTGTGAGAAACAGCCTTTAGCTTCCCTTGTTCCACTTTCCAACTGGGATCTCCCATTAGGGAAGAATTTCCAGTACAGAAGGGCCCAGGGTCTTGTTGTCTTTCCACATACACAGAGTCCAACTCAGCCCCGGTAACATGACCTGTCCCACCCCTAACCTGTCAGTATACATACATCCTGAGTTCCTACCAGGTCAAAGGAGAGAAAACCTAAGCTGTGAATTGTCCCCAAGGCCCTTTGCTAAGCTCGGAAGGAGTCCAGTCCTCCCTGCTTTGGCTCCACTTACTGGCTCAGGGCTGAACTCTATAGGTGTTGGGTCCTTGCAGCTGCACACGCTCCCATAGCCCTCCACTTTGCTGCAGAAGCGCCTGCGGCGGCGATTCAGCTCCGTGTCCACCCAGTGACATTCAGCTTCTACGGGAGGGAGGAAATCAACAGGATGAAGGTGGCAGCAAGCTAGGTTAGGGAAGCCCAAGGCACACACGATCAAGGAGAAATAGCCTCAGAGGATCCAAATGCCCTGCTCAAGCACTGCCCCAGAGCCCAGCCCCCACTGACCCCACCTTCAGCAGAGCTCAGTGGCACATCTGTCTTCAGCAGGACTGGGTCACCCCACGAGGAGAGGGCAGGAGACTTAGAATGTTTCTCACCAAGAACAGGACCTGGCCGAAGGCAGAAATGAGAAAATATGAGGGCCCAGATTCAAGTATACTGCTTCTTCCCAGCTTCTTGCCCACTTTTACCAGAAGTGACTCCTATATACTCCCACCCCACACCACCCATTCTGCTCCTCCCTTGATACTATAGGGTGGACAGCCTTTGGTGCCCAAACCTCCTTTTCGTCCCACGAAGGCCCAAGTGTCCCTCCAGCCAAGGGCAGGGCCTGCCTGGCTTCCCAGGCTCCTCAGCAGAGCCTTTGCTGTGTCTTTGAGGTGGAAGGAGCCTTCGTCCTGGAGGACCAAAAAAGACAGTGACATGACTTGTGTGGGTCCAGGAGACCTAGCCTTACGAGGTACCAGCTATGTTTCCAACACTACATATAAAACCTTTTACTTAAGTTGGCTTACTGAGTGATTCCAACAATACTCTTTGTTTACTGTCTCTCACAGACAAAAAAGTATTGAAGGCTTAAGAGTCTGGGACTCATTCAGGGCCACTCGGATACTAAGTCCTTTACACACACGACTAGCACCCGTCCCTTGGCACCTCTTCACACTCTTTTCCTAACACTGTCTTCATCAACTCCACTGGCATCCTGGCATCCTCATTGTTTCGTAGATCATTCCAGAAGTTCCTACCTAGGATGTTTTTCCTAGGTAAAACAACTACTGGGCTTATTTCTCTCCTACTCCAGTCCTCTGCTTAGATGCTATTTCCTAACAGAGGTGCTCCCTTCCTAAAATGCAGCCATGTCACTCTGTCTCTTTATTCCCTTCTCTCTTGACATTTCCTGACATTCCAGGCTGGGCTCACTGTTTTATTGCCACCAATGGGATGTGACTCCAGGGAGGTAGGAACTCTGTCTTGCTTCCTATTACATCTTCAGCAACCTCTCCCACCTCCCCCCAAAAACCAACCAAGACTCAATAGCTACCCTTCTCCAGAAGGTCTTCCCATTCCCTTGTACAAAGGCAGAGCTACGGGAATGGAGAACAGAGCCAGGGAGACTTACTGACCTTAACGGTGCAGATCAACACACGGCCGGGTGCCACCATGTTGAGGAACAGCACCATGGCCTCATCCTCATGAGGAGAGTACGTGTCAAATACACGCTTTGCCATCACATGGCCCTGGCAGAAGCGAACCTCTTATGAGATAGTGTTACCAGTAAGGAAGAGCCCAGCTTCAGCCCTCTGGGTCTCTCATCCTTAAGCTCACCGTGGCCTGGTTGAGGACAATGACATGAATGCCTCGGCCCTGCTCTCGGGCCTCATCCTCTAGCACCTACAAAGTGGCAGAAACAGAATCCTGCTGTTTGCCTTGGCATTTATGGTGAATCTGTCTTACAAGTATGAAACACACCAGCCTGTTTCTATTGTCACTGTTTACAGTTCTAACCCAGACTAATGGCTGTCTCTCCCAGAAAGCCCCCATGGTACCCTAATCAGAAAAAGATCACATCTCTTTACAATCTACCTTTTAATACTTTCATGGCACCTAGAGCCCTGGGCTGTCTTTGCTTAACTCTGAAGATCCCATAACCCTCTACTAGTAAGCCTCTCTAGGAAAAACAAGTTCCATTACCTCTAGGACCCCAGTGCCTGGGCCAAGGCTGAAGCCAAAAGGACGAGGAAGGGTTATATAATAAGTTGCGGAGTTAGTGGCCTGCTAAAGCTCCTGATCACTTCTGAGACTGCCACACAGACATTTCATATACCTTTTACTTAATCCTAACAAGCCAGACAGGGCTGAAGATGCTGGTTCACTTACCGTGGTGCCATCCACTGCCACATACACTTTGCTTCTACTTGAGTACACTTCCACATCCAGAACACGCTGAGGACTGCCACCTCTGCGCCGAGTGGACTCCAAGCGTTCCAGGGCCTCATCTGGAGAGGGAGTTGTGGAAACAGACATGGATAATGTCTCACTAGCAAAGTTGTACCTTGTGGCATCTGCATGGCCCTTTGCCATGAGATCCCAGGACACCCCCCCCAATCCCCATCCTCAGCTGACCCCCACCATAGTCTTGCTCTGGTTCCAGGTCTTCATTAGCCTCGTTGATTGCTCTCCGAGTGTCTAGGATCAACTTGATGTTGACAATGACAGTTACCAGCAGGAAAAGCACAGCTCCTGTCTGAGTAGAAAGATGGAAATGAATGAGGTACACCCCCTCAGGTCATAGAGGCTTTCTCAAAGTTTGACCCTGTCTGTAGAGGACACAGGGATAAAGAACCTAGGACCTGTCAGTCCTCTTTCAGTTTCTCAATCAGGACATGGGTTTGTGACCATCTCCTGGAGAATTTCCTCTGACAGGTCCCCCCCCCCATCAGGTCCTTCTTACCCAGAGCTCTTGTATTTTTCCATTTGAGTCCTTGACTTCCTTGGTCCCCTCCATAACTAGTTCTTAGAGATGGATTTAGGACCCAAGAACCACAGTGGAAAATCTGAAGACACAGAACCTGGGCCACACTGCCTGACAGCTATGTGTCAGGGGCAAAGCCTTCCTGACAGACTTCTTGTTTCTGTTGGATGCCTAGGAGGTCAGGCTTGGATTCTGATTCCAGAATCCCGAGTCTTAACCACTGCCTGAGAAGGATGTGACACACAGAGGTTTCCCCTCCCTGAATCGGCTGCCTCTTCCTGGTGGTCAAGGTAGTTAGTTAGCCCACAAGTAACACCTTCCGGACAAGTGGGACCATTTACCTGACAGAATCTCCGCAGGGCCCGCTGGTTTGTCAGTTTATACTTCCAGGTAAGATAACAGCTCCGTTTCTTCCTAGCCCCAAAGGGCTTGATGAGAGGACTAGGCTTCCAGTCATCCATACTGGATTAAGGAGTCACCCCTGTCCTGGCCAGTCCATGACTTCAGGAATCTGAGGGGACCATAGAGTCACATGGAGTAAGATGCTTCTCCCAAAGCCTAATGCCTTCTGGAGAGATGAGGACTTCTTGGCAACACTTCTCTCAGCAAACTGCAGAGCTGTGTGTCCTAGGAAACGTGGCTCAACTTGTCTGGGTCTGACCAGAAAATCTTTAGAGGAATTGGATCACCTGAAAATTCCCTGGGGCTGGAGGAACTAAGTCCAGGCTCAGAGCCTCAGGGGCGGAGGCTAGAAACTCAACTCTCAACGATTCATCGGTCCTTACAAGGTGCACATCCCAGTCCTTTCCAGTCCCGGGCTAGACCCGTTAATAACGACCTCGCGCTCCCCAATCCTCCACCCTCACCCCATCCCATCTGGCTCAGCTCCTCTCCACCCAGGGCTCAGGGACGCCGGAAGGTTCGCAATGACCCACCCAGCCCGCGCCAGCCCTCCCGGACCCGCACCGAGAGGCACTCACGGCTCAGGGGCCCCGGGCCCCACTTGGGCCCGCACAGCTCGGCCCCGCGCGCCGCGGCCTCCGCGGCCTCCGCCTCCTCCATGCCGCTCGCGCCCCGCCCCGGCCCAGCCGGCCCGCCCCGCCGCTTCCGCCGCCGCCGCCGCGGGGTGAGAGGGCGTCGGGCGGCGCTTAGGGCGGCGGCCACGGCCGGCTTCTGCACCGCGCGAGGACAGTCCGCGTGCTCAGCCTCTCCCGCAGGGTCGCAGCCGGGCACCGTACTGCAGAGCCGGGAGCGAGCAGCTTCCCGGGGCTTCGGGCCAGTCCCCTGGGCTCTCCAGGATCAGAGGGCTGCAGCATGAGGCCTGCATGGCCCAGCCCCACAAGGCTGCTTCCAGGCTCAGGGGAGGATTAAAAGACCCCGGCTGCTCTTCTGAGCGCTTGTGTTTCCTCGGTTTCATAAACCATAAATGATAGGCGTTGTGATTATCCAAAGCTCTTGTTTGATTGTTTTTTTTTGTTTTCTTTTCTTTTTCTTTCTTTCTTCTGCTTCTTCTTCTTCTTCTTTTTTTTTTTTTTTTGAAACAGGGTTTCTCTGTGTTTCCCTGGTTGTCCTGGAACTCATTCTTTAGACCAGAGATTCGCCTGCTTCTGCCTCCTGGGTGCTGGGATTAAAGGCAGGTGTGTGTCTCTATGCCCAGTTGATTATCTGATTTCAAAAAACAAAACCCTAAAAATTATTTTTAATTATGTGCACGTTCAGGTAATCAGGGTATTTCTTGTGATCAGAGCATCCATCCATCTGATAACTCTGTAGCAGGAGATATGAGCTTGCCTGTCTTGTGACCCTAACTGCACCTCATCTGGTACCCTCTTCTGTATACTGTATACATAATAAATAAATCTTTAAGTTATAAGAACCAGTTAGGAACAAGCCTATGCTATGGCCAAACTTTCATAATTAATAAGTCTCTGTGAGGCACTGGAATTAAAGGAGTGCACCAACATGCCCAGCAACACTTCCCACCCGCCTCCTGCATGGAGGGATGGGATCTTTCAACACAACAGTGCTTATCAGGTTGGAATGGTGTTGCACCTCCACGATGCAGAAGTGAGGGAAGAAGAATCATCAGCTTGAGTCAAGCTGGTTTCCATGGCATAGCAAGAGGCTGAGAGCTCGCCATGGTAGTTCACTTCTGTACTTCCAGCACTCAGAAGACTGAGACAGGGAGACTGACATAGCTTCAAGGCCAACTTGTCTACAAAGTGAGTCCCAGGACAGCCAACATTATAAAGTGAACCTTGCTCTAGAAACAAAATATTTTTTTGTGGTCTTCATAATGAAGTTTTCTTATTTAAAAACAAGCAGAAGTCCTCACAATAGTTTCTGCTTCTTTTCTGTTCTCAAGTTTATTCTTCATAGGCAATCTTACCACTCATGACCTCTATAACTGTCCTGTTATGGAAATCTTATGCATTCATGACCTCTGTGGAGATCTTATCACTCATGACCTCAATTACTGTCTTGTCTTGTTACAGAATAATCTATTTATTATCATTGAAGATGTGTCTTTGCCAAGACATCTCCTGACTGGTTTAATAAAAGGCTACTGACCAATAGTAGGAGAACCAGACTAAGAGGATGCTGAGAAGGGTGGGATTCCCCTTATATATATAGCTGAGATTCCCCTTGTCTTTTTCTAGTCATGTTAGTTGAAATCAGCTTTCACAATAGTTGAAATAATTTTTTGAAAGGTTCTACATTTTATCGCTGAACAAATCACTCCCCCAACTTAAACATGACCAAGTCTCCAGGTTAAAAATGTTGAACTCCATCTGGTAGGATTGACTGATGACCACGATTCAGTATGAACTGTCTTGCATTGTGTGAATCCTTACAGACCCAGCTTTGTTCTCCTCCAGTGTCTTCTCTTGGAATTGTACCTGATTTTGTTACCAGTTTTCATCCAAATTCACTGAGGAATAGGGTGATTTTGCTTTTATTTCTTGGCCAGGAGTCGCTTGATTCTGAAAGTCTTATGAGAAGACATGGCCAGAAGCAGAGTCAAGGGCACAGCGCATGATGGCAGAGGAAGGGCGAAGAGCTGGTTGAAATAATTTTTCAAACAATATTGAATACTAGGCTGGAGAGATGGCTCAGTGGTTAAGTGCACTGACTGATCTTCCAGAGGTCCCGTGCTCAATTCCCAGCATCCACATGGTGGCTCATAACATCTATGATGATATCTGGTACCTTCTTCTGTATACTGTATACATAATAAATAAATTTTTAAAAACTATTGAATACCATCTGAAATGAATTAATCAGTTGCTCAGTTCTTTCACTTGTGTCTTTTATGGTCAAAGTCTAACAAGCCACTTCAAGTCCTTTGAGTTTTTTTGTTTGTTTTGGTTTTGTTTCCAGCTAGTCTCCTTGACTCAGAGTTTAGCTTCTCCAGTTTTCCTTGCTCCTTGAAAAGTCCAGAGTAGGGCTGGAGAGATGGCTCAGAGGTTCTGCAGGCAGAACACTGTATATATAATAAATAAATATATTTTAAAAAGGGAAATGTTCAGAG
This sequence comes from Sigmodon hispidus, assembly GCA_004025045.1. Lineage (NCBI taxonomy): Eukaryota > Metazoa > Chordata > Mammalia > Rodentia > Cricetidae > Sigmodon > Sigmodon hispidus. The sequence continues at coordinate 26,253 of PVIH01001204.1, forward strand.
TAAGCTGGGCAGTGGTGGTGTATTTCTTCTTTTTTAATTTTTTTTATTTATTTATTATGTATACAGTACAGAAGAAGGCACCAGATGTCATTACAGATGGTTGTGAACCACCACGTGGTTGCTGGGAATTGAACTCAGGTCCTCTGGAAGAACAGTCAGTGCTCTTAACCTCTGAGCCATCTCTCCAGCCCCAATGGTGCATTTCTTTAATCCCAGAACATGGGAGGCAGAGGCAGGCAGATCTCTGAATTTGAGGTCAGCCTGGTTTACAAAGTGAAATTCAATATAGCCAGGGCTATACAAGAGAAACCCTGTCTAAACATCCCCTTCCCCACCCCCCAAAAAAGCAAGAGTCATTTTTCAAAAAGGCAGATGTTTTGTCAACTTCTGGCTAAAAACTTACTTTTCCATTGCTGTCACAAAACAGCATGACTAAGGCAATTTATAAGAGAAAGCGAAGGTTTGAATGCTTGACCATCATGGTGGTGAGGCATGGCAAGTGGATGACAGGAGGGTACACACATGCATTGTGCTGGATCAGTGGTTGAGAGCTCAAATAGCATCTCCAAGCACAAAGCAGAGAGAACTAACTGAGAATGGCTTGGCCATTTTGAAGCCCCAAGGACGGCCCCTAATGACATATGTCCTCTAACAAGGCCACACCTCTTAATCCTTCCCAAAAACTTCAACTAATTGAGAACCAAGTCTTCAAACACATGAACCTATGGGGGCCATTCTGATTTAAGCCACCAAAAGACCATGGGTCAAGTCATGCTAAGGAAAGGAAGGTATGATGCTCCATATCTGTGAGGATGATAGGCAGGATCAAGTTCAAGGTCCTCCTCAGCTCCACAACTGAAGCCAACAGGGTATATGAGACTGAGTCTCAAAGAAAAACAAACAAAACAAGTCCATATATTTGAGACTGTGTTAGTGGCACAAACCTTTAATCTGAGCACTAGGGAGGCATGAGCAGATAGATCACTGAGTTCAAAGCCTTAAAGAGAACATTAAAAAGTGTTCTTCCGGGCTGGAGAGATGGCTCAGAGGTTAAGAGCACTGGCTGATCTTCCAGAGGTCCTGAGTTCAATTCCCAGCAACCACATGGTGGCTCACAACCATCTATGATGATACCTGGTGTCCTCTTCTGTATGGGCAGGCATACAGAACGCTGTGTACATAATAAGTAAATAAATCTTAAAAAAGAAAAACCAAAACTAAATTTAAAGTAATATAATAATTATAGTAATATAATTACTTATAATAAATTATAAATAAATTTAGAAGAGAGGTAGAAGATGGTTTAGAATTATGGGTGGCTGGTTTAGAATTATGGGTGGCTGGACTGAAGAGTGGCTTAGCTGTTAAAAGCACTGACTATTCTTCCAAATGTCCTAAGTTCAATTCCCAGCAACCACATGGTGGCTCACAACCATCTATGATGACATCTGGTGCCCTCTTCTGTATACTGTATACATAATAATAAATAAATCTTTAAAAAAAAGAGCACATACCACTCTTACAGTAGGACCTGAGTTCAGTTCAGTTCTCAACATTCTATCAGATAGCTCACAATTGCCAGTAACTCCACCTCCAGATCGAAGGCCTCTTTTGACCTCAGGAGGAACCTGTACTTACGTGTATATTTCCACACAGAGACACATACATGTAGCAAATTGAAATATAAACATGTAGTAAATTAATAAAATCTAAAATTGTTGTTAAACACACACAAACTGCAAAACAACAACACACAAAGTAGGGTGCCTTTGGGAAGTGGGCCCAGAGGTGTGAAACAGTAGAGGGAAGAGGTGTTTTATTCTGTAATAGTGGGCTGGAAGTACCTGATTAAAATCCCATACAGGGGCTGGAGAGATGGCTCAGCGGTTGAGAGCACTGACTGTTCTTCCAGAGGACCTGAGTTCCATTCCCAGCATCCACATGGCAGCTAACAACTGTCTGTAATTCCAAGATCTGACACCTTTACACAGTTATACATGCAGGCAAAACATCAATTCACATAAAATAAAAATAAGTATTTTAAAAAATCCCAAGCAGAACAAAACAGTTTTTCATGGCCCCTCCTTACCTGTACAATTAAGTCCAAACAGCATAGAAATATACCCTTGTTACTTAGAGCAGTACCATGCCCTGTATATTCTTCTTAGAAATGTAGCAGGCGGGGCTGGAGAGATGGCTCAGCGGTTAAGACCCTCCTGGGGCCTCTAGGCACTTGTGCTCATGTGCACATACCCTCAATTCACATGCACATGTACATGCAATTAAAATAGAAAATAAATCTTTAATAGGACTTTAATTCCTGTACTATTGAGCAGTGGCAGAAGAATCTCTTATGAATTCCAAGGCTAGTCTACTTTACATAGCAAGTTCCAGGTCAGACAAAACCCACACAGTGAGATCATCTCTGTCAAAAAAGAAAAAATAAAAATAAAAGAGGCAGAATCTCAGCCTCGGTTTTCAGATGATCCATATTTAAGCTTAGGAAGTACTTATTTTGTAAGTCCACAGTTCAAGTTCAAGACCATGTGGATCCCTTCAATTTTAATAATGTTTTCTTCTTATTGACCAGGGGGATTGACCTCCTATTATGCCTTCAGTCTGATTTCTAGGCGCTGGGAGGTGTCTGGGAGTGAGCAAGCTATAGTCTAGCCCCTGTAACAGACACAGCTATCAGCAGAAAGACTTCCAAACGCTCTGAAGCTTTGCTAGTTGACTGAGGCTGTCTACTTTTCATTCAGCAAACATTTATTAGCTGCCTGCTGTGCGCTTAGCTGCCGTCAATGGAGGGAGAAAGTACTGAGCTCCTTTTGAGGTCTTCGGTTCCAAATCCAGTCGCATGCCATCCGGGGCTAGAAGTTGTGTGCGCAACATTAGCTATCTTTCTCTACTCGACTGCGCGGCTTTTCTGAGGGTTACGGCGCCCTCCTCCTGCCCCCAGTGCGGCGCGGGCGGGGACCCACCGGTTTCGCTCGGCGTTCGCAGCCGAGAAGGGAGGACCCTAGGGAACTGTACCTCCGTGTCTGGTCGCCCAGCCTAGTTTTGGCTTGGGCCCACATGGAGGGGACTGCGGAGTCGCAGACGCCTGACTTGCGGGACGTGGAGAGCAAGGTGGGCAGGAAGACCCCCGAAGGGCTGCTCCGCGGACTTCGGGGCGAGTGGGAGCTGGGAACCTCTGGGGACCTGCTGCTCCCGGGGGCACCCAGCACCAGCCACGGCCTGGGGGACAAGATCACGGCGCTGAGGATGGAGCTGGTGAGTGTGGGCGCTGCAGGCCACGGGGACAGGGACGGGGGTCTTCAGCTTAAGGCCGTTTGTAGGGGCAGGCTCAGGTTCCCGGAGTTAGGCTGCAAAGGAGGGTCTCTTCCAGATCAATCCATATACCCTGGGTTGAAAGTGGAGAGAGCTGACGTCTCATTACCTCATGACCTCTCACTCCCAAGGGTGAGTGAAGGGTTGATAGATCCTGAGAACTGGGAGTAGGAAGCTCTTGGAACTTTTCCCTGCCCAATAATCGGGAGGAGGGAGGCAGGGCTAAGCAGTACACAAAACTTAGTTCAGCGCAAATTCTTCCCATCGGCCTCAGTTTCCTCATATCCCATTATAAGGCAATCGTTTTCTACCCACTTCTCAGGCAAACGGGGGGGGGGGGCGGGAGGCTTTTTTTTTCCTAAGGCCCCAGAGAGTTCAAGTCAGGATTTAACAACAAAAGAGCTTTGGTGAGGTAATACTTGCTGATACTGCCTGCATTAGGGCCACACCAAAACCGTCCCTTTTCTAAGCATCCCACCATTATAGTATTAAACATTCTAAGACCTTAACAGACAGTCCGAGTTGGCCCTTCACCTGGGATTCAGTCTTCTTTCAGACTCCTAGGGTCGCACCTGTACCTTCCTGGGGAGAAGGGAGAGAAGCAGCATGCTGCCTTCCCTGGGGCTGTTGGTCTAGATTCTGAGCCAAAAGGGCAGCCGGGCCCCAGCGGCTCCCCCAGGGCCCTGGTTCCGGTGAAACAGATGAATTACACCTGCCACCACTTTGCAGCCCGTTCTGGAGAACTGGGGAATTGCCAGCTACTCATGGGCTCAGAACCAGAAGCCCACAGTGACTGTGCCAGTTAATAAATCTCTCTGGGGCCCCACTGTGTGCCTAGCCTTTTGTCAAGCAGATCGGGAAGGGTGGAAGGATGTGGGACCACTGAGGCCAGCCCAAGGCTCTCATTTTATGCTAAGAGAGTCTCCAGGGATGAGTGGTCAGAGGGGATCCCTGGGAGCAGGGTATGAATGCCAAGTGTGTGCTTGGCCTTGAAGGTTACATTTCAATGCCACATTCTCCGGAGCAGGGCTGTGACTGTACTCACCTCTGAAAGAGCCCTGGTTTGCCTCATTGTACAAACTGGTCAAGGCATAGAGAGAGCGCTTAGAGCTAGCTTGTCCTTTGAAAACTAAGTTGTTTTCTTTTAGTGTTATGAGACATGGGCTCACTATGTACCTCAGGCTAGCCCCCAAACACATATTCCTCTTGTCTCAGCCTCTTGAGTGCTGGGATTATGAACACGTGCCATCATACCCACTTAGATATTAATTTATACTGAGAATATAAGCCATGTATCAATACCCAGCATGATACATGATTTAAAAAAAAAAATTAAGAAACTTAGTCGGGTGGTGGTGGCGGCGGCAGCAGTGGTGGAGCATGCGTTTCATTTCAGTACTTGGGAGTCAGAGACAGGCAGCTCTCAGTGAGTTTGAGGCTGGCCAGGTCTACAAATCAAGTTCCAGGACAGTCAGAACTATTACACAGAAAAACTCTGCCTGGAAAAATAAAACAAAGCAAAACAAAAAAGAAAATCTATGTGTAGGAATATTTTGCCTGTGTGAATGTGTATGTACCACGTTCATGCTGGTCGTCCAAGGTCAGAGGACATCAAAGCCTTAGAACTCGAGTTTTGGATGGTTGTGAGCTGCTATGTGGGTGCTGGAAACCTAATCTGGCTCCTCTACAGGAACAAGTGTCTTGGCTGTAAGCTGTCTCTCCAGTGCCATTTTCCTGTTTGAAGTGCTGACCCTGGGGCTTTGCATATACTGGGTGAGTGCTCCTACATGCTGTCCCCTTCACGATCATCTACATAAGTGCCATTTTATAGATGAACTTAAGCAGTTGCCCATGGTCTCTTAAAAGGTGAAGTCAAGGGCTGGAGAGATGGCTCAGAGGTTAAGAGCACTGACTGTTCTTCCAGAGGTCCTGAGTTCAATTCCCAGCAACCACATGGTGGCTCACAACCATCTATAATGAGATTTAGTAGTGTATACATAATAAATAAATAAATATTTAAGAAAAAAAGAGAAGTCAAGATTTGAGCCCAGATCATGACCACATTTATCATGAAAACTTGCTTTGGGCCAGATACTTTCAACACATTTCATGTCATTGGAATGAGAAAAGTTTCAAATGTCCATGGGCTTGCTTCTCAAACAGGAAATGTGGAGGCGGGCCTAACCTCTGACTCTTACTCCTTGTAAACTTTATGGGACTACATTTAGCTTCTGGTTTTAACTCTTAATTTTTGCCCTGTCCGATCTGGGCTCTAAGGGTTCCTATGAACAGTGTTTTGGAGACCAGAAGAAGATCCATGTCAGGCTCCTTTCTCCCTCCTCAGACCAGGATAGCATTTTTCCTCTTGTGCTCTGCTCTGATTCAGGGTTACTGAAGCACAAGGCTGGGGCGAGCTATCTGAGGCCAGGAAGGCAGAGCTGACCACAGCCCTCTAAGGCCTGTCCTGCAGCCACCCTGCTCTCTCCTCTCCTCGGTAGGAGCAGAGTCTTGCCCTTCAGGCCAAGGTCCATCCACCTAACTTTTGGTTTCCTACTCTTGCTTTGTTTCCCTAGTCTGAAGCTGAGTAAAGAGCCAGTCCGAGATGTGTGGGACCGGCAAGCAATGGCATCCTCCCCATCCACCCAAAGAGCTGTTGCTATGAGAAGCCACCTCCGCAGAGCAGTTTGTAAGAAAGCAGTGGGCAAGGAATGAAGGAAAGCATGAGTTCAAGTTTGGTCTCTGCTTCTGATGTATTTTATGGTTAAGGAGGGTCCTGTCTCTTCCTTGGCCTTACAGTTTTTGTCCTTTGGGAGGAAACAGGAGTAATTGTGGAACTAGACAACTGTTAAGACCTTCTCCTTTAGTGACAACAGTTAATTCCAGCAGTCAGTTACCAGGGATCTAGAAACTGGTCTTCAGGCTTTTAATCTGAGGCCTGATTTGGGTTGAATAAAGAGGAAGCTGTGCCTAGGACACTTGGACTGGGCAGGATCTTGTTTCTGTATGGGGAAGAGAAAGGAGCCTCCAAGGAAAAACATTGGGTGGCCTCTATTTATCTTCCGCTCTGTTTCCAAAGAGATGGCATGAAATGAGTGCTTCTTTTTCTGGCGAGAAAGCCTTTTGCTTCTATTCTGGGGAGAGTGATGCTGTCACAGTCAGGGAATCCCACTATCATTGCAAGATTAAAGAATCTGGTGCTCAGATTGGTTTCCTAAGCAACACACTACAACTCAGACTCTTGAGAATCACAGAACTGAACGAAAGGTGTTCTGTGCAACCTTTGGCAGAAAACCAGAAATGAGTTAGGCAGGAGCTGATGACCTGGGGTAGGGAAGGAGACAGACTGAGGTCTGCTGTTGGGGGCTTAGGGATGTGCTCAGATGTAGAATGCTTGCTTGCCTCTCATGCAGAAAGCCCTGAGTTGAATCCTAAGTACTATATAAACTGGGTGTGGTGTGGCATGGCTGTGATCCCAGCACACTAGAGGTGAGGCAGCAAATCAGAAGTTCAACAGAAAAAAAAAAAAAAAAAGCTGGAACAAAGGCCTGCCTTCTAGAAGAGCTGCCCTGGAGTGATGTGGTGTCAGGTGTTTTTCCCACTTAGGACTGGAAGACAGTATATCCTCTGATTGGAATGTTTCTCTCCACTGGTCAAGTCTAGCCTAACCGGTCTTAGCCCATGTCTCGAATCCAGGTTTGGGTTATGGCCCTCCAGGTACTCACAATTCTCTGTGGCAATTGTTTTCTCTACCCTTTGCCACATGGAATTTTTTAAAGAAAGATTTATTTATTTAATTTAAATATTTATTTTTATTTTATGTGAATTGGTGTTTTACCTGCATGTATAACTGTATAAAGGTGTCAGATCTTGGAATTACAGACAGTTGTTAGCTGCCATGTGGATGCTAAGAATCCAACTCAGGTCCTCTGGAAGAATAGTCAGTGCTCTTAACTACTGAGCTATTGCTCCAGCCCTTAAAGATTTATTTTTTTATTATATAGTATACAGAAAAGGGTATGTCATTATAGATGGTTGTGAGCCACCACGTGGTTGCTGGGAACTGAACTTGGACCTCTGGAAGAATAATCAGTGATCTCAACCTCTGAGCCATCTCTCCAGCCCCATATGGAATTTTTTTTTAAAAAAAATATGCATTTATTACTTTTTTTCTATGTTTGAATGTTTTGTCTGTTTATGTATACGTATAGACTATATGCATGACTGGTGCCTGCAGAGGTCATAATTCCCTGGAATTGGAGTTAAAGCTGCCTGGTGCTGGGAACCAAACCCTAGTCTTCTTCAAGAAATGAAACCATGCATTATGGCACACACCTTTAGTCCTAGCACTGGGGAGGTAGAGGCAAGTGCTCTTACTAGCTAAACCATCTTGCTGGCCCTTCAAGTCCTTTTTAAAAATATCTTTTTATTTTGAGACAAAATAGTTGTCTGGGATGTCCTTGAAATTTCAGTCCTGCCTCCACCTCTTCAGGAACTGGGATTGCAAACTTGTGCCATAAGGCCCATTTTTTTTTTTTTTTTTTTTTTTTAAAGATTTTATTTATTTATTATGCATACAGTTTTACAGAAGAGGGCGCCAGACCTCATCATAGATGGTTGTGAGCCACCATGTGGTTTTGCTGGGAATTGAACTCAAGACCTCTGGAAGAACAGTCAGTGCTCTTAACCTCTGAGCCATCTCTCCAGCCCCAAGGCCCATTTTTATATGAATGTATTGATTTGGTTAAACATTAAACTAAATCAATCCAAACTTAAAAGCAATGATGTACCTGGTATGGTGGCACACTCCTTTAATCCCAGGACTCAGGAGGCATGGGCAAACAGATCCCTGTGAGTTTGAGGCTACCTGGCATACACAGTGAGTTCCAGACCAGCCAGGGTACATAGTGAGACCAGTCTCAAAAAACAAAACAAAATGAAAACAATAACAACAAATGTTGTGGCAAGATCTTGATTCACAAAAAAATATCTAGACTTGAAGCTAGAGAAAAGGACAAGGGTCATAACATAACTAATGGGCTTTTGAATGTAGCTGTTGATGTTTATTCTCTCTAAGCACAGCAAAGCATAGGGAGAGGTCCAGACTTGTGCTTGAGAAGAGTTAACTCAGTACACTTGAGCTGGGGGGTACCCTGGAGATTACACTGTAGGTCACACTTAGCTCTGGAAGACTAAAGACTAAAGGCCCCAATCCCCAGCCACTGAGACTCTGACCCTGAGTTCTGCGTCCCTTAGGCCTTGTCGCCAGTCTTTAGGGAACAGGGAACCAAATTAGCACCTCAGCTTCCATCTCCTTTTGGCCTGAACTGTTTCCCTGCTGATACCTTACTAGCTAGCCTTTGGTTTCTAAGTCATACTGGTGAGTCTGGGTTGATTTAATGGTTCACTGTTTTAACACAGTGGTGGTACCTTAATCTACTGCCATCTCAGCTGGCAATTGCAACTCTGTACTTACTGGCCTGCTTCTCTAGTGATGGCCTGAACTTCTGCCACAGCCTGGTGGGGATTCTGTTCCCAAAGGCACTGGCTGTGCTGCTGCTGCTAAAGGTAACCTTAACTAAATCTCTATCATTCTATCTATAAATAAAACCCAAATCCAAAGACTGGAGTGAAAACCTGGTAGCTCAGAGAGGCTGGGTTGAAACCAGCTAACCCCTCCTTGCTGGCATCTCCGAAAGACCTGTGCTTCCACTCCACCCAACCACAAAAAGCTGTGGCATTTGAAATCTCTCCCTACTACTTCCTGAATCTCTCTGTCTCTCCCAGATGTCTTCTGATGCTCTAGGATTACTTCTGTCAACTAGTTCAACTCAGTCTTCTGATCCAAAGTTAATTTTATTTAATTAACACAAATGCAAATTCAGTGTTTACAGTGTTATCAAATATCCCCCAACAGTTTTCCTTGAATAGGAAGTTTGAAACTTAGTCAGATGGATTTTGGATTTCTGTGTGTGTGTGTGTGTGTGTGTGTGTGTATGCTGGGAATTAGACATGCTAGGCAGGTACTCTGCATTAACCCTAATTTTGGATTTGTTCATTTTTGAAAAGAGATCTCATACTCTCATGTTTACTATTTTTATTTATATATGTGTGTATGTTTGTGCCTATCAAGATCAGAAGAGGGAATTGGGTTTTTTGGAAGCTGTAATATATAGGAGGTTGTAAGCCATTTCATAAGGGCACAGGAACCAAACTCTGGTCCTCTGCAAGAACAGCAAACACTTAACTGATGAGTCATCTCTCTAGCCCCTAGCCTCAAACTCTTGCTTCTCCTCCCTCAGCCTCTTTTTTTTTTGTCTGTTTTTTTGATTTTTGTTTTGTTTGAGATAGGGTTTCACTGGTCCTTGCTGTCTTGGAACTCACTCTATAGATCAGGCTAGCCTTGAACTCAGAGATCTGCTTGCTTCTGCCTCTCAAGTATTTCCTCAGCCTCTTAAGTGCTAGAGTTATAGGCATAAGCCATCACAACAAGTCTTTGTAGATGGAATTTCTCTGTGTCTTGGCAGCCCCTCCCAAATAACCATTCAGAGACTTATTATTAATTATAAATGCTTGGCCAGTAGCTCAGGCTTGTTACTAGCTAACTGTTACATTTTAAACTAACCCATATTTCTTATCTACATTCTGCCATGTGGCTTGGTACTTTTCTTAGTACAGCAAGTTTATCTACTTCTGAGTCTCTTCTGGATTCTGATGCTCCTTCCCTTTTTCCTGCTCTCTTTTTATCTCAAGTCCCACCTAACCTCTACCTGTCCATTAATAAAGAAGCCAACTGTTGACCAGTGACATATTTTCACACCATATAAAGGAATATTCCACAAGTCTTGTTTTATTTTATCTCATTAATTGAAAAACAGGTTCTCATGAGGGCCAGGCTGGTCTTGAACTGCTGACATTGCTGAGAATGACCTTGAACTTCTGATTCTCCTGCTTCCATCCCCTAAATGCCTGTATTACAAATGTGCATCACCATACCTAGTTTATTTTGTGCTAGGGAACTTAGAGCTTAGTGCCTGCTAGGCACTTCCTCACAGAGCCATTTCTGTAGCCCCCTAACCATGTTTTAATATTTAACATCTACCAAGACCCTACCATAGAAAGCACACACTAGACTGCATTTCAAAATCCTTGCTCCCATGCTGTGAAGTGAATAATTTGTTGTTGTTGCTCTTTTGGTTTTTTGAGACAGGGCTTCTCTGTGTAGCTGTGGCTTGGCTGCCCTTGAACTTGCTCTGTAGACCAGGCTGGCCTCAAACTCACAGAGATCCTCCTGCCTCTGCCTCCCAAGTGCTGGGATTAAAGGCATGCGCCTCCTCTACTTGGCTGTCCATGTTTAAAAAGTGAATCGTAGCTGGCTGGACCACAGGTTAGGGAAACATTGGAAAACGCATAGCCTAGAACCTGGAACTAATTTCTTTTCTCATTTCTTCAGGCTTACCTCCGAGCTATTGATGTGAAGATCCTGCAGCAGCTGGTGACCTTGAATGAGGGTATTGAGGCAGTTCGTTGGCTTTTGGAAGAGCGGGGAACACTGACCAGCCATTGCAGCAGTCTTACCAGCAGCCAGTATAGCCTGACAGGTGGAAGCCCAGGCCGATCAAGGCGAGGCAGTTGGGACAGCCTGCCAGATACCAGTTCAACTGACCGGCTGGACAGTGTCTCTATTGGCAGTTTTTTGGACACTGTGGCTCCTAGAGAGCTGGATGAACAAGGACCCCCTGGGCCTTCCTGTCCTGAGATTGACTGGGCAAAGGTTATACCCAGTGAAGACAGGGCCAGGACTGAGGTGGATATGACATCCACCACTCTTGGGAGCTTAACAGCTGCATGGAAACTCCCCGGAGACAGGCTTGAAGGTGGACCATCTGAGCTATCAGAGGATGACAATGTTCAGCAGGGCTTTGAGGCTCATTGGTACTGGGGACAGTGCCAGGATGATGTGACCTTCTTGTAAAATCTTTCCTATTTGTGCTTTGTGGCTTTTTCAACTTTTGGCCCAAGTCTCCCTGAATTTTCCCCTCAACCTCCGACTAGAGAGAAGTAACACTGAAATCACTTACCGCAGAATCCTGGCTTACCTATCTGGTCCCTGGGGAGCCTCTGCTTTTATCCCTCAATTATTGGGTCCCTGGAGCTATTTCCATAGAGATAATGACTCTAGAGACCTAGCCTGTGGCTCCTGATGTAAGGGTATCACCATGCTCCTCCCCAGTGAGGTGAAGTTTTATGAAATTTAGGGCCTCTGGGACATCACTGAAGGAGAGATGGGGGAAATAATATCCTCACCCAAAGCCTAGGAGCCTGGGATGCCTCTTACAAAAAAAATTGAGAATTGAGGAGGGGCATTCAGGGTGAAACCCCCATGGATTGGCCCTCCTAGATGCCTTTGGAGTTGGGAGACCAACCCTTTCCTGTCTGCTGAGTGATGTCATTTCCTTTCATGATGCACCAGTTCTGGCTGGTATGTGTGTGTGATAGAGGGTACCAAGTCCCTGTTGTCCTGCCAATGTGTCTTATAAGGGAATACATTCCTCTTCCTGAGGACGTCTGTGCTGCTTTTCTCAAGTTCTTACTTTTCAGACATGGTGTTTTCATTTTGTTCTCAAAGATCTCACATCTGTGGCTACATCACTGTTTGGTGCTGTAACTATACTCTTACCAAGTGAGAAACTCAGAGGCCTCCACCTCTGCTCACAGATCTGCCTGGCTTACTTTTCTGCAGACCTCTGTCTGGCCCTGACCCACCCCATCCCTGCTGCCTGCCTCTAGATCTGTCTGCCAGGAGTTCAGCTTGAATGTCTTCATTTCTCAGTTTCCTTTCTCGATGCCTGCATTTTTATGTTCCTTTCATCCCACTGTTGTCTGGAAATCAGGAGAGTGTGTGTGTGTGCTCTTAGGGTCCTGGGGTCTCGGATGGTGACTCTGTGCTCACCCCTCCCTGATCCTGGCCAGCCTTCCACCATTTAGTCATAAGGATGCCTTTCTGAAGTTGAGACACAAGGAATCCCTTTGTCTGAGCTATAGTGTGGGAGTGTGGCAGGAAAAGACAGAGGCCCTGTAGTCCGGCCTCATCGGGGGAAGAGAGTGCAAAGTCCTTTCGGGCAAACCCATTACTCCTGAACTTGAGCGGTAATTGGGACTGGCTGTAGGGTTGGATCACAAGGCCCTAGCTAATTACACTAGGGAAACTGCCATTCTGGGGCTCAGGGAAGGGGTGGGCCCAGAGAAGGGGGCAACAAAGGCTGTGGTTAATACCTAAACAAATAAGCAGGAGGCAGAGGCAGTCAGATCTCCGTGAGTTCAAAGCCAGCCTGATCTACAGAGCAAATTCCAGGACAGCCAGGGTTACACAGAGAAACCCTGACTCCAAAAACCAAAACCCAAACCAACAAAACAAAAACAAAGAAACTAGAGTGACTTCTTGGAGATTAACCCTTTGAGTTCCAGGTAACTGCTCTGTCTTTCCAGGGCCCTGAAATTGAATTTCTGGAGGGGAAAATTGCCATCTTTGTTCAAGGGACCCTCCTGAGTTGTAAGAGTCGTCCCCAAAACTGCTACTCTCTGCTTTTTAGAAATTCCATGTTGGGGAAAGGAAAGCAGCCAAGTTGATTTCTGTCTACACTCCTGTCTCCCCAGCCTCAGAAGTTTTGTAACCACCAAACCCTGTAGCAGTTTGCCTCTGGCTCTCCTATAGACCCTCCTCCCCTGCCCTCAAAGTGATCACTATTTCTACAGTGTCCTCAGCTTCTTTGCCAGATTTCCTTACCATGCTTCATAGCTCTGGGACGCATGCTTTCTTTTCCTCAGACTGGAAATTCAGATGCCCTGTCCCAGTCCACACTGAACCTTGGATAACCAACCACTCTTCCTCTTACATTCCTTTTCAGTTACATTTCATTGGCTATAAATTTAGGAGCTGAAGATGTTGCCTGCCCCCTTGTGGCTATTATGCAGCATTGCTGGAGTTGCTGGGTGAAATCTCCATGTTTAAATGTAATTCAGTCTAGCCTTTCAGGAGACCAGCCCCTTCACGGCACAGAGAGGTTTAGGCAGAGAGATGGCATAGATTTTCCCAGTGAAAACTGTAGCATTGGCCATGCTGGAGAACGTACTGCCTGCAAACCCACAGCTCCATCCTTAGTCACTGCCCAGTCAACACCTCGATGCCCAAAGGAACTGAAAACTATTTTCCTCTTTGTAAGATTGGAGACCTACCTGGGTATGGTGGCACACACCTAGCCTGTAATCCCAGCACTTGACAGGTGGATACAGATTAGGAGTTCAAAGTCATCTTCAGCTACATTGCTGGCCTGGAACATGTGGGCAATCCTTCTGCCTCAGCTTCCTGAGTGCTGGAATTACAAGTGTGAGCTGCCATACTTGGCTTTGGGTATCCTGTCTTAATACCTTTAGACTTCATGTTATCATCTAGGAGCCCAAGAGCCACAGAAAATGTATCCCTGGTACTTCCTATATCCCTCTTAGCTGCCTTGCTGAGGCTTGGCTGTCCTGTTAGCATGGACTTTTATGGTTATAGAGAAATGGGGAGAGCTGCAGAGAGACACAGGATGGATGCAGGATGGAGGTCTGAGCAGAGGAAGCACACTGCTCTCCGAGTATGCTGGGGCCTTCCTCAGAACTCATTAATGCAAATATGGTAGCTGGGGAAACAGGACCAGGCAGGGGAGGATGGGTCTGGCCAGCCTGAATCCATCTGTCCAGGGGACATGAGACCATGGGAGAGGTCAAGTATTCAGGTGTGTATTTGGACGGAGCTGGGAGTGGTGGTGAATGGAAGCTGAGTGGCAGTTTCAGTTAGAAATATTTGAGGTTACAGTGAACACAAGCTCATTGTAGGTATGCTGCCAGGTACATGCTGAGTATTCAATTACACACATTCAAAGAATAATGAATGTGTATAAGCCCGTAAGGAAATGTAATGTATAAAAAGAAAATTAACCTGGTTTATACATTAAGCATTTTAAAGCATTGTCTCTTAATCCTATAACAACCCATTGTTACCAACATATTGTTGGATAGACAATTGCTAATTTCAGATAGGTAGCAAATAAATTATGACACAGATGAAAATCAATGGGATTGTAAGGCCTCCCATGAAATCCATGGTTCTCCACTTCACCCCGGCAGTCACTTTTTCTCCTAGGAGATTAGGCAGTGTGTTAGTTTGCGGTTGCTGATGTAATGGATTACTACAAACTCTAGTGGCTTAGAAACCAGTTAGGCTGGGCATGCTGGCACATGCTGGCAGTCCTAGCTCTCAGGGGGCTGGGGCAGGCAGGTTGCAAGATTTAGGCCAGCCTCAGAAAAGGAATCAGACTTGGGTGAAAACCCTCAGGCTTTTTAAAGCATGTAGTCTTGTAACCAAGGTGAAGGGTTTCTGCAGGCTGGCTCACTGACAGTTTCTCCTTTTTAGTACCACTGTGTGCTCCTGCTTCTCCAGGCAGAGGTAATTACACTTCCAAGAGACTAATCAAGGCTCTCAGTCTCCTTTTTTCTTTTATTCCTAGGTGGTTAATTATCAATGATACTAAATCTTTTTTTTTTTTTTTTTTTTTAGTTCCTGATCCCTAGTTTTCAATCTTTTCTTGGATATGACCATACACTCAAATGTGTCAATATATGTTTGGAAGTGTATCTTTAAATATATATGTGTGTTTGTGCATGTGTGTATGTATATAATATGACTCTGGGCATATTACATGTTTTAATATGTATATATGGTGTACTTTGATAGTAAACTAACTTCTATAATGACTTGTTCTCATATTTCAGTGACTTAACATAAGACTTATTTTTCACTAATTCCACAGAGGACCAATATTCCTGGTCTAACAGCTCTCCTTCTCTCTGTCCATGTCAGGCCCCACACCCCTTCCAGTTTCAGATGGTGATATCCTGAATCCTGTACTGTAAACTTTCCCACAAACTTTTGACCAAATTGTTTTACCATTCACTGATGACCCTTTTATTTCACTGGAATTAAAAAACTATGATTTCCTGACACTATTAATATATCTTTATTTATTAGCTCTAATTCTGTACACAAAAACTTCATGTGAACATTTAGTTGCCATGAAATAAAGTTCTTACCAGAATGATGCGACAGATGGTCATGTGTCTTCCATTTCCCACCTACCACCCTTCTTTTCTTCAGAGTATCCCATAGCCCAGACTGGCCTGCAACTCACTATGTAGCTAAGGCTGACCCCAAACACCTGATCTTGCATCTACCTTCTAAGTACTGGGATTATAGGCCTACACAGCTATACTTGTTATCACAAAAATAAAACCCATACAGGGTTTCACTTTGTAGTTCAGGTCAGCCTGTAACTCAAGGATCCTCCTGCCTCAAACTTCTGAGACTAGGATTTCACATGCGTACCACCATACCTAGTTTTCCATGTCAGTTTTGAAGTAGTAATGGTGTTCCATTATTTTGTTTTGGTTTATTTTCTCTCTCTCTGGTTTTTTTGAGATTTTTTTTTTTTTTTTTTTTTTTTTGTATAGCCCTGAGTATCCTGGAACTTGCTCTGTATACCACACTGGTTTCCACCTGCCTCTGACTCCTGAGTGCTGGGATTGAAGGCATGTGCCACCCACTGCCCAGCAAAAGTAAATTTTTTTGGGTGTATACATATGTGCATATATGTGACTGTGTGTATGTGCAACATGTGTATGCAGGTGGCCATGGTGGTTAAAAAAGGGCATTAGATTCCTGGAACTGAAGATACAGGTGGTTCTGAGTTGTCTTACATGTGTGCTGGGAACTGATGCCTTGCTCTCTGAAAAGGTATTGAATGCTCTTAATCACTGAGCCATCTTTCCAGCCCAACAAAAATAAATCTTAAAAAAAATTCAAGGGGGCTGGAGAGATGGCTCAGTGGTTAAGAGCACCTCCTGCTCTTCCAGAGGACCCGGGTTCGATTCCCAGCACCCACATGGCAGCTAACAACTGTCTGTAGTTCCAGTTCCAGGCAAACACCAAGGCAAATAAATAATAAATAAATAAAGTTTAAAAAAAAATTCAAATTGGGACTGGGAATGTAGCTCAGGTATAAGGTAGAGTGCATGTATGGAATCAGAACAGTAAAAATCAATAAAGCATGGTATGGTGGCATACTCTGTGATCACAGTGTTTGCAAGAAGATCAGAAGTGCAAAGTCATTCTTGGCTATATAGTAAGTTTGGGGCCAGCCTGGGCTACATGAAACTGTCTTCAGAAGTAACATAATCAAGAAAAAGTAGAGAAAGTAGAGTAATGAATTCTTTTTTTTTTGAAAAGATTTATTTATTTATTTATTTATTATGTATACAGTATACAGAAGAGGGCACCAGATGTCATCATGGATGGTTGTGAGTCACCATGTAGTTGCTGGGAATTAAAATCAGGATCTCTGGAAGAACAGTCAGTGCTCTTAACCTCTGAGCTATCTCTCCAGCCCAGAGTAATGAATTCTTATATACCTACCAATTAACTTTCTTTTCCTTTTCTGAAGACCTTAGTTTATTTATCAGGGGTAGGGGTGCATGTGTGAGGTCAGATAACAGCATGTAGGAATTGTTTTTTTCCTTCCATTGTGTGGGTCCTGGGGATGAAACTTAAATAGTCAGGATTAACAGCAGGTGCCTTTACCCACTGAATCATCTCATATGGCCATGAGGACCTGGGTTTAATCATTAGAATCCATGTAAAAAAGCCAGATGTGGTGGCTAGCACTAAGGGAAGGTCAAACAGGCAAGCCTCTGGCTCATGGGCCAGTCTCACTAGTGAACCTGGTGAGTTCCAGGCCAATGAGAGACCCTATCTCAAAACAAAAGGGGGCAGTGCCTGATGAACAATACCCAGTGTTGCAGAATATTACTTTAACAATGTAAAGATGTGTTATATTGGGCTGGAGAGATGGCTCAGAGGTTAAGAGCACTGACTGTTCTACCAGAGGTCCTGAGTTCAATTCCCAGCAAAACCACATGGTGGCTCACAACCATCTATGATGAGGTCTGGTGCCCTCTTCTGTAAAACTGTATGAATAATAAATAAATAAATCAAAAAAAAATTTTTTTTTAAAAAAGATGTGTTATGTTTATTTTTGCTGCATTTGTTTAACTATGTGAAGATGTGTTGCTGTTTCACCTTGCCTGCCTAAGGTACTCGATTGTTATAATAAAAAGCTGAATGGCCAATAGCTAGGCAGAGAGAATAAATAGGAAGAATCTAAGTGAGAGGTGGGGAGAAGAAGAGGAAGGAGGAGGAGGAGAGGGAGACACTGTGGATCAGCTAGCCAGGCAGCTGGCAGCCAGCCAGACATAGAGGACGTACAGGAAGAAAGGTAAAAAACCCCAAGGTAAAACACAGATGAATTAAAATAGGTTAATTTAAGTTAAAGAAAAAAAAGCTAGCCAGAAATGAGCATAACCTATAGCCAAACATTCTAACTAATTTTTATTTTTAAAAATTATTTTATGTTTTTCCTGCATATATATGTATGCTTATGTGCTATGTGTATGCTTTGTCCCTGAAGAAAACCAGAAGAGTTTCAGATCCTTGGGACTGTAGTTACAGACAGTTATCCATTGCCATGTGGGTGCTGGGAATTGAACCCAGGACCGCTGGAAGAGCAGCCAGTGTTCTTCAGTGCTGAGCCATCTCTCCAGCCCCTAAGGAATTTATTAGAAGAGTTATTAACACTGATTAACCAAACTGCCTCCATCTTAGGCTTAAAGCCATCTTATAATAAAGACAAACTAGGCTCATTCCTGTTTATGAGTAAACCTTCGTTTCTCAAGGATTGGACTATGCCCCATCTGTAACCCTAACTACAAATGGTTCTGCACTGCCTGTTCCAGAAAATGGCAACCATGTCTTTATTTCAAAAAGTTATTATAACCACTTGTAACTCTATCTTTATTTCAAAAGATTATTATGACTGCTTATTGATATGACTACCTTGTTATGACAACCTTGCAATCATGTCTTTGTTTCAGGGGGTCACTATACCAGTTTATTATGCTTATGTTCTGCTCTTGAGCCCTGTCTATTTTGGATGTCAAATTCCCCATTTGGAAACCTCCAACCCCTGAGTTATAAGAACCTTGTCTTCCTTACATCCCAGGCTGACCTCTTGAACCCTGCATTTAGAAAGGGACAATACATGAATTAAAACCAAAACAAAAATATCCTTTGATTAATTTGCCCATTATGATTTCGGTTGGTGGTCTTTCTCCTCTCATCAACACCATAGACAGACAGAGGGATAAAAACATGGTGGAGGAGAGGTCAGTTCTCAGCACCAGAGACATGGTAGGATCTCTGAAAAGAATCAGAACAACTTAGTAGAAGAGGAAGCCTTTTTTTTTTTTTTAAGTTTTTTAAAAAAATTCTTATTTTTCAAGATAAGGTTTCACTGTGTGGCCCTGGTTGTTTTGGAATTCACTTTTTAGACCAAGTTGGTCTCTGCCTCCCAAGTGCTGAAGTCAAAGGTGTGTGCCATCACTGCCTGGCTTCTTTTAAGATTTTTTTATGTATATGAGTGTTTGTTGTATGTATATCTGTGCACCCTACAAGTGCCTGGTGCCCCTACAACTGGGGTTACAGATGGTTTTGAGCCACCCAGTGGGTGCTGATATCTGAATCTTCTGGCATGAATTCTATAATTCTATAACAACCCAGAGCCAGATATCCAGAAAAGCTGAAGTATGAGAGACAGAGGAATAAGCCACAGCTACTTTTCACCATGTCAATTCCTCAGGCCAAAAGGGATAGATCCTGTTTCCATGAATCCTCAGGCTGAATGCCTCTGAGTCCTCAGCCAAAGGGGAAGTGTGAAGGGCTGAACTCCTACCTCCCGCCTTATCTTTCTTTCTCTGCCCAGCTAGTTCACTTCCTGGTTCAACCATCCTAGTGCTAGAATTAAAGGCCTATGTGCCTCCCAAATACCAGGAGCCTGGGATCCCAAGTGTTGGAATTAAAGATGTGCACCACCATCCCTTGGCTCTGTTTGGCCTTGAACTCACAGAGATCCCTGCCTCCCCAGTGCTAGGATTGAAGGTATGTGTCACCACTCCCTGACCTCTATAGCTAACTCTGTGGGTGGCTCTGATTTTCAGGAAAACTTTATTAAATCTACAAAATATCACCACAGAACCTGGGTCCTCTGCAAGAGCAAGTGCTCTTAACCACGGAGCCATCTCTCCAGGGCCTGGAGACCCTCCTCTTAAAGCTTTTGAGAATTAGAGACTCACAGCAGGAACCTAAGGTGGGACTCTCAGATGCTCAGCCTAGACAAGGAAAGAAAAAAGGTGAAGAATAGGGTAAGGCACCCTTTAATGTGAGTTACAGACAGTGCCCCAGTAGGGAGCCAGTCAGTATCTGTGAAGAGGCAGAGAGACTAGATTCTCACATTCTACCTCTTTATACAATTTTTTTTAGAATTATATATTTTGTCTATTAAGTGTTTTGCCTGGGTGCATGTAAGTGCACCTCATGCATGCCTGCTGTGAGCGCCACCATGTGGCTGCTGGAAACTGAACCTGAGTCCTCTGCAAGACAAGCGCTCTTGACAATCAAGCCATCTCTCCAGCCTCATGATTTGTTTTATTTTATGTTATGTGCATATCTGTGTGTCTGTGTATCTATGTGCATGTGAATGTGGGTGCTGGAGAGGACTAAAGGCACCAGATACCCTGGAAGTATAGTGGTAGAGTTAGAGCTGGTGTAAGCCATCCAGCCTCGGTCCAGCCTGGGAGCTGGACTCCTCTGGAAGAGCTGTACATGCTCTTAACTGCAGAGCCATCCCCCTAGCCTGACCACTACCTTCTTCTTCTTCTTCTTCTTCTTCTTCTTCTTCTTCTTCTTCTTCTTCTTCTTCTTCTTCTTCTTCTTCTTCTTCTAAAATTTATTTATTAGATGTCATCATAGATGCTTGTGAGCCACCATGTGGTTGCTGGGAATTGAACTCAGGACCTCTGGAAGAACAGTCAGTGCTCCCAACCTCTGAGCCATCTCTCCAGCCCTGACCTCTACATTCTTATAAAAGAGAGCTATTGAAAGTTGATGGTGGGGCTGGAGAGATGGCTCATCGGTTAAGAGCACCGTCTGCTCTTCCAGAGGACCCGGATTCGATTCCCAGCACCCACATGGCAGCTAGCAACTGTCTGTAGTTCCAGTTCCAGGCAAACACCAAGGCAAATAAATAAATAAATAAATAAAATAAAATAAAGTTTAAAAAAAAAAAAGAAAGTTGATGGTTGCCAGGGGAGGAGGGGTCAGTTTTTGGGGCTGAAAGCCACCTTTAATTCCAATGAGGGATTAGGAGAAACATAGACTCCGTGATAGGTAAAAGTTTTCTGTACCCCTGAAAATAGGTTTCTATGTTGATGCAGTAGGCCAGATGAAGCCAAATTAAAAAGCAAAAGACCAGGTTCATTGGGCAGAGCACTCCTGAGTGACCTTCCAGCCCCTGGAGATGAGGCAGGGAAAGGGGACAGAGAGAAATCACATGGGGAGGGGCTGAGATATCCTGTAGGCGAGGGGGTGATGATGTATCCTCAAGTTGGGTGTGTGCCCAATTATTTGGACAGGGATTAGGGAGCTGGCAGCCTCAGAGGAGGAGCTACCCCTTAGTGGTGAGAGAGAGAGAACTGGGGATTCCAGCCAAACAATAGATAATAAAGACAGTGAATTTTCAAGTTGGGTTTCTTTATCCTTTTGACCTAAGACAAAAACCTGGCAGCTTAAAACAAAGGCCTGGCAGGCTTTTTCTCTGACTGTATGTACTTCAGCTTGTGGACTGATCCAACAAATTCAAGGCCAGACCAGGATGTATTTAACCCAAAGTTGTAGATCTGTCCTATTGACCTTCCTGTCTTTGTTAAGTCTGACCAATCTGAAACTGGGGGAGACTTCTCCAGAAACCATCACAGCCCTAGCCCTCAAGGAGAGACAAGGTTCCTTTGTACAGACTCTTCCCCTCTGTTTGCAAGGGAAGTTTTTCTGAGTGCCCTTTGTTTGTGCATGTTCTCCTACACCTAATAAATGTCTTTCTTATCTAGTGGTGTACCCACTATATAATCCCAGCACGGGAGGCAAAGACAGGCAGTCAGTTCTCTTAAATTCCAGGCCAGCCAGAGGTACATACTGAGAACTGAACTGAGGTCCCCTGGAATAGCAGGCAGTATACTTACCACTATCTTTCCATCTTTTCAACCTCATGTCCTCATTCTTGTGCGGCAAACCCTACAAGCTAGCTGGAATTCTTTTTAACTGTTTGTCTTGTTTTTGCTTTTTCAGTCTTTGTGTAGCCCTGGCTGTTTTGCGACTGACTCTGTGGTCCAGGCTGGTCTCAAACTGAGAGTTTTAGCTGCTTCTGCTTCCCTGTAAGGATTAAAAAAAAGGAAAAAAAAAAAATAGGTGAAGTGGGTACCTTTCATTGGGCCCTGCCAAGGTATGCTACAAAGCAAATATGTCACACTGGCCTCCATCTCACAGAAATCCGACTGCTTTTCCCTTCTGAGTGCTAAAGGTGTGGGCCTGGCTCCTGCAAGAGGCTTACTGGGGGAGGAGGTGGGCGGGGGAGTGAAAGGCCATGTGGGATTGGGGACATGAGAAAGGCGGGTACACAGAGATGAGAGCAAGCTGTGCCCGGTGGGCACTTCTAAGGGGTGCACACAGTTGATACTAGAAAGACACTCGATGACAGGAAATGATGTAACTTTTTTGGTGTCAGAGGCAGGCTGCTGCCCGAAACCAACTCTCAAGTTTTTTTTAAAAAAAAAAAAAAAGAATGGAGAAACCTGAGTCTCCCTTGCTAATTGCTTTCTTTACTCATCAGGGGTGGAGGAGTCATGGAGATAGGGTCAAAAATTAGGGATGCTAAGCCTGGTGGCTCAGGCCTATAATGTTAGCACTGAGAGATGGAAGCAGGAGGATCAGAAGTTTGGGGCTAACCTTGGGTACATGAGACCTGCCACAAAAGAAGCAAAACAAAACAGACCAATAACAAATGAAAGGGAGGTAGACAGGATAAGAAAAGAGAATATATATTCTCTAGGACTAGGTATTGTTCTTTCCTTTAAAAATAAGTTTTCTAGCTGGGTAGTGGCACACACTTTTAATTCCAGCACTCAGGGGGCAGTGGCAGGTGGATCTCTGTGAGTTCGAGGCTAGCCTGGTCTACAGAGTGAGTTCCAGGACAGCCAAGGTTACACAGAGAAACTGTTGAAAACAAAACCAAAAAAGAAAAATGTTTTCTTTTTTTTTTAAAGATTTATTTATTTATTATGTATACAGAAGAGGGTACCAGATGTCATTATAGATGGTTGTGAGCCACCATGTGGGTGCTGGGAATTGAACTCAGGACCTCTGGAAGAACAGTCAGCATTCTTAACCTCTGAGCCATCTCTCCAGCCCCGAAAAATGTTTTCTATTAGAGAGAGAGAGAAGTGTGTGTGTATGTGTACATGTTTATACGAGGGTGCACATGTGCCACGTTTTTTTTTTTTTTTTTTAAAACTTCATTTATTTATTTATTTGCCTGGAACTGGAACTACAGACAGTTGTTAGCTGCCATGTGGGTGCTGGGAATCGAACCCGGGTCCTCTGGAAGAGCAGACAGTGCTCTTAACCGCTGAGCCATCTCTCCAGCCCCATGTGCCACGTTTTACATGTGGAAGTCAGACGACAATTTTGTGGACTCAGTTTCCCCTTTCCATCTTTGTGTGGGTTATGGGGATTGAACTCAGGTCACCAGGCTTGTGTGACAAGTGCTTTTATTTATATCTACACAGCCTCCCTTGCCTCCTTTTGAGACAGAGTCTCCCTGTAGCCCAGGCTGGCTTCATGGCGATGAAGTTAATTTTTCTTTTTGTGTATGTGTTTTTGCTTCTTTTAGCTGCTCCCAGCCTTTTCTAATCCTAGCAAGAGATTCTAAGGAAATTTAAATTTCATTGTTTCCACAATCTAAAAACCAAAGAAGGAAAACATATATCTCTTTAGTATATCCTCATTCCTGGCGACAGAGGATTAAGTTTAAGGCTAACTGGGCTACATGGCAAGATCTTGTCTCAATCAATAAATGTTAGCAATGATAGGAATTGAGTCTATGGCCTCAGGCTTGCTAATCGAGTGCTTACCCTTGAGCTGGGGACAATAAAGCTACCGTCTAGCTGAGGACATTAAATGAATTATTTATAGCTAAGAGAATTCCTTCAATTCGATAATGGTGTCATTGTCATGGGTATGCTTTCAAAATTAGTGGGCATTTAGGTGATGTATGGGACTCTGTTAAGTACGTTGTAGACTTTTTTCCCCCCTCTTGGAGATAGGGTGTCTTACAAAACTCTCGCTCTCCTGGAACTCACTCTATAGACCAGGCTAGCTTCACAGACTGCCTCTGTTTTGTACTAGGATTAAAGACATGCGTTATCAGATTCCGCTACTTTGTATAGTTTAATTAGCATCTGAGAATAACCTGGTAGGGGAGGTACTACAATATTACTTAGATAAAGGAAAACTGGTTTTGAGAGAATGGGTGATTATGTCTGATTTGAAAATCACAACTTCGCCCCAGAAAAAGGCTGCTTATTTCAAGACATTTCAGACCAATTGGCAGCTCAACATCAACGCTCGATTGCCTTGCCTACTTCCAGCTGCGCTTTGTGCTCCAGATCTGGCATAGGAAAGATACTCACCGCTCTAAGAGCTGAAACCAGATTACCAGAAAAGTGCTGCCTTTCCTAATCTAGTTCAGGTAGCGACTCCTCCGTACACTAGTTCGGCGCAAACCATCCATTTGGTTCACCTGCTCGAGCCAAATTTAGCAGCCAGGGAGGCAGGAATCCTGCCACCTGCCAGTCGCCCCTAACGGGCTAAGCCACGCCTCCCAGAGGTCGGTGGAGGCTTTAAGTGCAAATCTAACACCCTTAGCAGTCTTGGCCCTAGGCCCGCCCCTTCCTTCAGGCAGAAAGGTCGAGCGCCAAGATCATTGAACGCAGCCAATAGGAGACTGTGGTGGCAGAGTGGCGGGAGGTTCGATTGACACTGCCTGGAGGCTGTTAACGCGCGCTTCAGGAAGAGAAAGGTTAGGGTCAAGATACCAGCGAAGCTCTTTTCCTCTGTTCAGCATCTTCTGAGATTCTCCTCTTCCCAACCTGAACCTTTTCTGGCTCTTCCGGGGTTTCTGTTTAACTTCCCTCAAGTCTTTCCTGGGCTCCTGCTTGACGTCCCGCAGATAGAGGTTTGGCATCAGTCCAGCTCTGGTAAATTTCCATCTTCTTCCTAGGGAGTCTGGCGCCTCGCCTCGCCTTCCTACTTCAGTCTACTTTTCTCGAGGTTAGTGATAGCTCTCAGGGAAGCAGCCCAGCTAGGGACGTTATTCCGACTCCACTTTGATCTGCAATTTTACCTGCCTCCTCTCCCATCTTAAGATTTATACCTGGCTCCGCCTAGACTTGCACTTCGCATTTCTTAAGCCTTGGGTGACTGGCAACCGAAATTCTCGTTTTGGACCCAATTTTCAGGCCCTGGTTTGGCATCTCCTCCTCCTCTGACAACTCTTCAGACTTTCTTTTCAGTTATATAGCAGCTCCCTTCTATACTATGCCCTGGTCCTGCATTCTCTGTTGCTGAGTGCTTTTTAGCTGATGAGTACTTGACCTCTGATGCTTCTGGGCCCAGGATGGTACGTATGAACTTAAGCAGGCTTAAGGGGCCTTTGCTGCGGGTCTCTGTGGGTTCTCACTTTCTGTTCTCCCTTACAGAGGAGGAGTTTAGCTCCCAGCCAGTTGGCCAGGAGGAAACCAGAAGGCAGATCATCTGATGATGAAGACTGGCAGCCTGAGACAGTAGTGAGTGTTCAAGGCAATAGGGAAATGGAGATACAGGGCTGTTTGGACAGGAAAGTAGTCTGGAGTTGGCTTCTGTGGTTCACAGTCTTCAGAAAGTATCTTTCATGCATCTAGTAGCCTCCCCCCACCTTTTTTTGCTTATATCCAGTAGCTCAGACTGTGGCCTGTGGTCTGCCTGCCCCAGATCTGTGGTCACAGGCATTCACCAGCACATTTGGTATTTACTAATGAAAACTTGCAATGTACCAGGCATTGAATAAGATTAATAAAATTGTTGTACTTCAGATAGTTTCACTAAAAACTAATACAGCCTCTGTTTTGTTCATGGGAAGGGTAGATTAAAACCAAGGAATAGGTTATGTTGGGTCCCAAAACTGCAAAAAGTGGGTGTTGTGGTGCACCCCTGTATTCTGTGTGCTTCCCTAGACTATACAGTGTCTAGTATAGGCAAGTCAGGGATACACGAAAACTTTCATTTAAAAAAAAAAAAAAGGAATTTCTGCACATGGGTCTTTGTAAGGAAAGGACTGACTAGACAGCACTTTTTGTTTTGTGGTTTTTTTTTTTTTTTTTTTTTTAAGAGAAGATTTCTCTGGTAACCCTGGCTGCCCCTGAACTTGCTCTATAGGCCAGGCTAGCCTCTGAATCTAGAGATCTGCTTGCCTCTGCCTCCCAAGTGCAGCTCTTAAAGGCATGTAGCGCCATGCCTGACTGGCACTTCTTTTTTTAAAAATTAATTTATTTTGTCTTTTTTGAGACAGGAGTTCTCTACTATGTGGCTTTCTGGCTAACCTTTCATTCACTTTGTGTAGACTAGGCTGGGCTTGAACTCAGAGACCCAGCTGCTGCTGTCTCCTGAGTTCTGGGATTGATGGCGTGGGCTCCCTAACCTGCCCTAGAAGGCACTTCTTTTTGTTAGGGTCTGTGTCTGAGTAGAGAGGCTCAGGAAGAGAAGAAGGCCTGCTAACTGTTCCAGGTGCGCCTTATAGAATCATCATTGATTCAGATAGCGTGATGAGCTGGTACAAGCATGCTCTTGCCTGATGGCTTAGGATTAACTTCTTTTTAAAAAACTTAAGAGGCGAGCCAGTTATTTCCTTCCACTGTGTGAATTTGAAGATTGAACTCAGGTCAGCAGGCTTGGTGGCAAGTGTCCATACTGTTTAGCTATTTCCTCCCTCATCTTTTGAGACAAGGTCTCTCAGGTAGCACAACCTGGCCTCAGGCTCACAATTCCCTGAGTTTCCTTCCCCCTTTCACCTTTAGAGTAAACTCCTTGCCTGGCCTGGGGCTCATTAGCATTGCTAATGGCTTCCTCTCACCATTTATAAAAGTCTCAGAGTTGAATTTGGAGCATGTTCTCTGCTGGTGAGTAGTGAATGGAGCTGTAATTGGATGTTACTTCTAAAAGTACTGGTTGTTTTTTGTTTGTTTTGAGACAGTGCAGAACTTTTTATTCCAGCCTGGCCTCAAACTGACACATCTGCACCACTCCTGGCTCTAATAAATACTCAAGAGTTGATTGCTGGTAGGTCTCTGGGGTTGTCTGAGTGTTGCAATGTACCTTTCTCATTTTTCTCCTAGACTCCTAAGAAGCGAAAGTCCAGTAACGAGACCCAGTGTTTCCTGTCTCCTTTTCGAAAACCTTTGACTCAGTTAATCAACCGACCACTCTGTCTGGATAGCAGTCAACATGTAAGTCATAAGTACAGCTGATGGTTCTGTATGTGTATGTGCCCAGCTCGTTTATCTTGGGTTTCTTCACAGCAGAGTGACCAGGGAGTCAGTCCCTAGTTTCTGTGTGATCTGCTTGGAGGTCTGCCTGAGTCTTTCCCTGTTTATAACTGTGGGTACCAGATCTAAGTGGTTCAGATTCCTAAATAAATGAGTCAAAGAGGAAGGCCACAGCATCAGATACTGTATATGGCTTTTTGTTTTGTTTTGTTTTTGAGATAGTTGTCTCATGTAGGTAGGGGTGGCCTTGAACTCTGTCAAAACTTTTATTTACTTAAGCTGGGAAGTCATGGTGCACTCCTTTAATCCTAGCAGAAGGCAGAAGCAGGTGAATCTCTGAGTTCTGAGCCTGGTCTACAGAGTTCCAGGACAGCCAGGACTTTCACAGAGAAACCCTGTCTCAGAAAACCAAAACCAAAACTAAAACCAAAAAAAACCTTTTATTTACATATATATGCATAGGTATTTTGCCTGCATATCTGTCTGTATGTATATACCTATTGTCTGCAGAGGCCAAAGAGGGTGTCCTATCCCCTGGGTCAGGAGTTGCAGATATTTGTGACCTGCCTAACATATGGGTGCTGGGACTTGAACCTTGGTCCTCTGGAAGAACTGCCAGTGGTCTAGCCCCAGCCATAAATTTTTAATCCTTCTTCTACTTCTTGGATGCCTGATTACAGATGTGTGCCCCCAAGTTTGGCTTCTCATGGTTTAGAAAAGTACTAGAGTCACATTGCTTTTATTGTTTCCTCCAGTAATCAACTTCTCACTGTGACAGGGTCTTGAATTATCTTGTACAACTTTCTTTCTTTGTGTAGCTCTGACTGTTCTGGAACTTGCTCTGTAAACCAGGCTGTCCTGGAAGTCACAGAGATCTGTCTGTCTCTGCCTCCTAAATGCTGGGATTGAAGGCATACATACTCCACCTACACCACCTGGCTTTTTTTTCTTTTTTCTTTCCTTCTTTCCTTCTTTCCTTCCTTCCTTCCTTCCTTCCTTCCTTCCTTCCTTCCTTCCTTCCTCCTTTCCATCCTTCCTTCCTTCTTTTCTTTCTTTTTCAAGACAAGGTCTCACAGTAGCTTTAACTGGTCTGGAACATAATATGTAGACCAGCTTGACACTGAACTCAGAGACTTAGAAGCCTCTGTTTCCTGAGTGGTGGATGGAACTAAAGGTGTGCTCCACCACACCTGGCTTTTTTTTTTTTTAAAAAAAAAAACTTTATTTATCTATTTGCCTTGGTGTTTGCCTGGAACTGGAACTACAGACAGTTGTCAGCTGCCATGTGGGTGCTGGGAATCGAACCCAGGTCCTCTGGAAGAGCAGACGGTGCTCTTAACCGCTGAGCCATCTCTCCAGCCCCCCCCTTTTTTTTTTTAATTGTTGCACATGTTTTTATTTGACTGTATCTTTCCTGTATGTGTGATGTATGTGTGAATATGTATGGGCATGCATACCATATATATGTGGAGGTCAGAAGATAGTTTCTGAGAGTTGATCTTTCTCACTTTGCCATGTGAATTTCAGGGACTAGATTTTGGTTGCCAAGTTTTGTGGCAAGTGCTGACCAGCCCAAGATTTTTTTTTTTTTTTTTTTTTTAATCAAACTTTCTGAGAAATGTTTGGGGAGAAAATGGGAATATATAACTGAATTTAGCCATTTATGTATTTAGCAAATGTTTAAAAGTACTTTTGTATGATAATGGGCACTGGAAACAGAATCTGGGTCCTCTGCAAGAGCGAGAAGCGCTCCTAACTGCTGAGCCATTCTCTCCAGCACTGACCCTTTGCTTTTTGTGTTGAATGTTTATTTTTCTTTCCAAAAGAATCCTATTAGGTGATCTTTAATCTCTAGAACAGTTTTCACTAGGCTTGCTCACGTAGTCCCAGGAGTGCTTCACAGTTTAGAGGCTGACAGTGGCTGAAATCTGAAGGGTGTGCTAAATTAATTTCTGATGGTTCTGAAAGTTTATCCCAGTGAAAGAAGTAAGAGAGAGAGATTTTTTTTTTTTTTGAACAGCCTGAGGAAAGCTTAGCCAAAGATTGAGGCAGCTCCTGAAATGTGTTTGCTGGAGATGTGGGAAGTTGGCAGGTAGAGAGAGAGGTAGGTGTGTGTGTGTGTGTGTGGGGGGGTGTGGGTGTGGGTGGCAGGCAGCTGTGTGGAGTCCTGGAGCGAAAAGCCTCTTTTGTAAGCCATGTTGTGAGAGTCTGGGCTTTATTCTAAGGCGACTGAGGACTTTTTATATATGTTTTTAATATATATGTTTGTGGTGTGTGAACATTTGGTGTGCCCACCAAAGCCAGAAGACAGCATCAGATCCCTGAAGCTATGTGTTGCCTGAGGTAGTGCTGGAAATTGAACTCTGTTCTGCTGGAACAGCAGCAACTACTCTTAACCACTGAGCATCTTTATCTCTTTGAAGTCTTTTCTTTTTTAATATTTATTTTTATTTTATGTGAGCTGGTGTTTTGCCTGCATGTATAACTGTGTAAGAGTGTCAGATCTTGGAATTGCAGACAGTTGTTAGCTGCCATGTGGATGCTGGGAATGGAACTCGGGTCCTCCAGAAGGGCAGTCTATGCTCTTAACTGCTGAGCCATCTCTCCAGCCCACTCTTTGAAGTCTTTTAAGTGAGGATAGGAGGAATACAGTTCTGCAGAAACTGCATTTGAATGAAGAATGGGGATGAAAAAGCCAGTAAGAAGGTGGAAGGCATGGTGGCTCATTCCTTTAATCCCAGCACTTGGGAGGCAGAGGCAGGGGAATCTGTAAATTCAAGGCCAGCCAATCTACAAATTGAGTTCCAAGAAGGCCAGTGCTACATAAAAAAGCCTTGTTTTGAAACACACACACACACACACACACACACACACACACACACACACACACACACACACACGGAATTAGCAATTGTCAATAAGGAATTCATGTTTTGGGAAAATAAGAACGATGATGACCTTGTACAGAAGAATTTAACAGGATTATTTCTCACTATTACAGAGTTCTGAAATTTGCTTTCTGAGACTATCTACTTACTTATTTATTTTTAAGATTTGGGGTGGTCCCACTTATAGCTCAGGCTGCCCGCAACACAGAGATTCACTTGCCTCTGCCTCTTGGATGCTAGTATCAAAGGTGTTTGCCATTAAACTCAGCTCTACTGAAACACTTTGATTTGCATTAAGACTGCATTTTTGCATGTTTATTAAATTCATTCACAAATGAGAATAGGAAACTGCTAATATCCGATTCCTAGCCCCTCTCTGTTATAATTATATACTTAGGTACGTTCTGAACCCCATGGAAAAAATTCAGAACTACCAATTACAAGAAAGAGATTTATTTATTATTTAACTTTAAATTTGTTTTTAGGCATTTTTGTTTGTTTGAGACAGCATCTCATAAAGCCCACACTGGCTGTAAACTTAATATAGCCTAGTGCAATTGTGACTTACCAGGCAGGCCTGCACCATCAATCTGGCTTGATTCTTTGAAGAATGAGTATTTTGCATCATAGTGGATTCTTTGTCGTGTTCTCAAACTTGTCTCTCCCTGTAGCTTTAGGAAAGTTGAGAACCACTTATCTATACTGAGCTCTATCTCCAATTTTATTTCTTACTTTGTATTTCGAAATGTGATCTTACTAAGTTGTCCAGGCTGGACTTGAACTCTGTCTCATGGCATAGTTGTTACATATTTGACAGGGGTAATATACAAATTGCTGTTTTCAAAAAAGCACCCAGCTGCCGATGCTGCACACCTTTAATTCCAGCACTGAGGAGGCAGAGGCAGGCAGATCTCTGTGAGTTTGAAGTTAGTCGAGTTATAAATACATAAAGGCAAAATAAAGAAGGCCAGGATAGGTCTGAAACAGAAAAGCCAAGAAAATACTTCCATGCCTTCACTGTTAAACAGGTAAGTGTGATATAGGCTGTACATATGTACATGTGCCTATATAACTTTTTCTTTTTATCTTGAAAGAAATTAAAAGTTAGCCTTGGCTACACAATGAGAGTCTGCCTCTGGCCAACCCAGACAAAGGGAGCAGACCACCAGACCTGGCTAGCTTTGGTTGGTTTTGGGTTTTGGTTGGGGGGGGAGGTTTTTTTTTTTTTTAAACCTTTTTATTATTATGTGAATTGGTGTTCTGCCTGCATGTATAACTGTGTAAGGGTGTCAGATCTTGGAATTACAGACAGTTGTTAGCTGTCATGTGGTTGCTGGGAATTGAACTCAGGTCCTCCGGAAGAACAGTCAGTGCTCTTAACTGTTGAGCCATCTCTCCAGCCCTTGTTTTTGTTTTTTGAGATAGCATTTCTCTGTGTAGTTTTGAGCCTGCCCTGGAACTCAGATATAATTTTCTTTTTTTTTTTTTTTTTTTTTTTTTTTTTTTTTAAGATGGAAAAAGAAACTTAAAAGGTAAAATTGTCTAGCTCTCACAAAGTCATAAGGTGGCTTTAGAAATAAAAACTTCATGGAGAATTTGAAGAGTCTGTACATATTTACTTTTAGAGGCTGTTGCAAATATGTGTTTGTAGCCTAGGAGTATAGGATGTATTTGAGGGCTGGAGAAGTGGCTTAGTGGTTAAGGGCAATGGCTGCTATTCAGTTCTCAGCACCCATATAGCAGCTCAAGACAGTGTGTAATCCCAGTTCCAGGAGTTCTGATGCCCTCATACAAACATACACATAGGCAAAACATCAGTGCACTTAAAATAAAAATAAGTAAATTATCTTTTTTTTTTTTTTTTAAAAACGTTATTTATTTATTTATTTATTTGCCTTGGTGTTTTGCCTGGAACTGGAACTACAGACAGTTGTTAGCTGCCATGTGGGTGCTGGGAATCAAACCTGGGTCCTCTGGAAGAGCAGACGGTGCTCTTAACCGCTGAGCCATCTCTCCAGCCCCAAGTAAATTATCTTAAAGGAATAGATTAGGTGGTCTTTGGCAGAGATATTTGGTATCTCAAAGTGTGTTAGATTATTAGGGTGAACCTACAGTTGGAAGAGATTTGGGTTTAAGTCCTAAGCTTTAGAAACACTGATGTTTTTAGGGCATTTAGGCAGAAGTGGATACACCCATTGGGCTGAACATGAGATTGCAGAGAAGTGCAGTAGTGGGAGAGTGGTCAGCACAGCAAACGAGAGGGAAGAATGGCTAGCTTTGTTAAGAATGGAAACTTGTCCATTGGAATTAGAAGCATGCAGGCCATGGCTTTGTGCAGAGACACTTATGAGGAGAGAAAGATGGATTGGAATGGGAGATAAATAAAAGGGAGCCAGCAATTCTTTCTAGATGTTTCCCTGTGGGAGGGGGTAAAAGATTAAAGGCCTTTTTGTTGTCCAGGTAGCAGAGTGCTAATCAGGCTGGTGAGAAAGAACTGGCAGGGATGGAGCAGTTGAGGTGGAAAGATTGGGATTAACTTGAGTCTGCTGAGATAGGAAACTTGCCCTGCTTCTCCCATCAGGACAGAAAGGACACTGTATAACACTACTCTCCATTAGATTAAGTTTACTATAGGTAGGGCCTGGGGACTAGAGACATTCTCTCTAAGGAAGAGAGAGATGGGGAGGGTCACTGGACCCTCATCTGGGATTCCAGCCACTCCCTACCATTCGTATGCAATCTCCCTAGTTGTCTGTGGTCTGGGGAGACTCTAGGGAATCTAGGTGGGAAAGAGTGAATCTGTAGCTGCTGAGAAGTAATCTCCATGCTGGGTGAGGATTTTCCATGTCATTGCTTTGGTGTCACCCAGGCTCCTGCCAGCACCCCATCCTCTGTGCCCTGTAAGTAAGCCAAATAAACTCATTGGTTTCCTAGGGCGAGCTTTAGTGAAATGTGGGGTTATTAGGGGGAGGAGGTAGACATTGTTTCCCAGGGAAGGAATTCTCAGAATATATGGTGTGAATTATCAACAGCTAGTGGAACAAACAAATGAGAGCATGCCTATGCCACAGTTATTTTTTTAGTCTGTTTGTTTGGTTTTAGTAGTTAATTTTACTAAATAACTTGTAAACTGAGACTAAAACACTGAAAACTACTGTCACAGGGTGGCTTGGTAGTTGCCAAGTTTTCTGGAATACTAGTCGCTCAAATCAAGCTTTCAAATGGCTCTCAAAAAGCACCCCAATATTTCTGTATCATTAGTAGTTTTTTTTTGTTTTTTTTTCCTAAAGGCACCACTGTCTCATGTAACCAGGTTAGCCTTGAACCAGGTTAGCAGATGCCCTTGACTCTTAGTTATCCTGCTTCTGTCTGAGTGCTGATATTACAGGCATGCAGCTTCTTTCTTTTTTTTTTTTTCCTTTTTGGTTTTTTTCAAGACAGTGTTTCTCTGTGTAGCCCTGGCTGTCCTGGAACTCACTCTGTAGACTAGGCTGGCCTTGAACTCCCAGAGATCCATCTGCCTCTGCCTCCCGAGTACTGGAATTTTCACTACCAAGACTTATGTTTTATGTTGTTCCCTGTCCTAGACCTTCCTATGGCAGGAAGCACTCCCTGGCTTTGGGCTAATAAGCATGGCCATAAAAGGCTAAGTTAGAGGTCACAAGTAGAGGCTGTAGAATCAGGAATGTTCTCCATCTGTCATAGCTGTGTGTGTATTATATTGTGTTAGTGGAGGTGTGCAGTCAGAAGACAGCTTGTGGGAATTTGTTCTCTCAATGTAGATCCTGGAAGCCAACTCAAGTTTGTTGGGTGTGACAGTAAGCACGCTTTTTCCTTCCCTTTCTTCTTTCTTTCCTTCCTTCCTTTCCTCCCTCCCTCCCTTTTTTCCTTCCTTTTTTTTTTTTTTTTTCTGTGAGAAACAGGCAGAGAGTGTGTGTGTGAATGTGGATGTATATGGGGTGCTGTCAGAAGCTGGATGAGGGCGTTAGATCTTACGGAGCTGGAGTTACAGGTAAACCTTCCCAAACTGAATTGAGTTATGGAAAAGCAGGAAATGCTCTTGACTGTTGAGTTGTTTTTCCAGGTACCTTCCCCCCTTTTTGAGACAGGGTCTCATGTAGTCCACCCTGGCCTCCAAACCCACCGTGTAGTTAAGGGTAATCTTGAGCTCCTGATCCTCTTGCCTCTACCTCTCAAATTCTGGGTAACAGGTGTGAGCTGTCACACCTGGCTTAATTTTCTTTTTGGGACCAGGTTTTACCTGGACTGGCTTCAGTCTCGGCATTCTCCTTGGTCAGTTCCCTAAGTACTGTCATTATATATAGGTTTGTATCTCTGTGCTTGCCTGGAATAACAGCATAGGGCTCTTAGTGAGGATTAAATCATGATAGGAGGAAACCAGATGTGCTGGTACATGCCTATAATCTCAGTACTCAGGAAGTTGAGGCAGGAAAATTGAAAATTTGAGGCCAGGCTGGGGTAGATAGACTATCTTAGCCTTGTCTCCCAATTGTGACATAATGAAAGAGACTTCGCTCTTATTAGCCATCATTGTCATTTTTCTGTTTATATTTTACTGATGGCTACTTCTTATATTACTTCTAATCTTTGGGCTGTTTAATTTTCAAGGAAGCTGATATGGATTTATGAAAATCAAATAGTTGGCAGAATTGATATAGTAACAATTTTTTTTCTGGCTATGGTGGTTAGCTAGGCCATAGAGACATATACACATAAAATAAGATGAATAAATTAATTAAAAAGAACTTGAGCAGAACATGTTAGACTATTTATTATTTATTGGTCTATAACTTCTTCAACAGTTCTGAATTCTTGTTCTTTTTCTTTTTAGGAAGCATTTATTCGGAGCATTTTGTCAAAGCCTTTCAAAGTCCCCATTCCAAATTATCAAGGTAAAATGGAGACTTTGTTGATTTTCTTTCTTTTCTTTTCTTTTTTTTTTAGTTTATTTTGTATTTTGGTTGGGACATGGTCTCATTGTATAATCCTGGGTGGCCTGTGGCTTTGTAGACTAGGCTAACTGGCTTTGAATTTACAGAGGTCTTGCCTGCCTCTGCCTCCTAAGTGCATGTGCTGCACCATGCCTGGTAGTTTATTCTAAGTCATGTGTTTGTGTCTGTGTGTGTATATGCTGTGTGTGTGTTCATCTGGCCACCCGAGGAGGTCAGAGAGAGGCATTGGATCCCTGCATGTGTGGCTTGCTTGACATGACATGGGTGCTGGTAATCCTATCCAGATTGTTTGGAAGAGCAGTGAATGTTGTTAATTGCTTAGAATGTCCTTGCTAGGCATATGCTCTTCCCCTGAGCTATATCTCCTATCCCGTTAATTGCTTAGACACCTCCAGCATCTGTTTGTTTTGATGGACCTCAGGCTCCTAAGTGATGGGATTACAAGTGTGCACCACCTGCCTAGCATGTCTTATCACTTTATTTTTTTTGTTTTGTTTTTCTTTTAAAATGGCTGAATAGATTAGTGTCATTTTGGCTGAACAGATTAAAGACTTATATGCCCACCTGGGAATTAAAGATGTCAGTCTTTGGGTGGATGTGTTTGTGATTCTCCTGAGGTCTGTGTGAAGGCTATTCTGTAGCAGGGACTGCCAAGACTAATTGTGTTTTATCTTCTTGGTGGGGCATGTCAGTGCTCAAAAGCTTTTGATAGGTCCTGTGGCTAATGATCCTGGCCTTCATTTAGTTCAGGCATGTTCAGTGTTAGTTCCTTTATAAGAATGACTATCAAATTCTGATTTTCATGGTTTTCCTTTGTCTTTTTTAGGACATTGCATTATGCCTGAACTGGGTCTAGGGAGGGAAGCAGCTAGATCTTAAGTTCTCGCATATGAAAGGCCTCTGAATTCATACCTTGCTACAACTGACCTGAGATAAACTTGATAAAGTCTTCCAGAAGTTTGTAGTTGAGTTGGAGAAGTATAATAGGAAAAATGCTTGACAGCTGAAGAGATAATGGTCATGTAGATGTACAAATGGTTTGAGGGAATTCTGGGAAAGGTCATGGGTGTTCAGAAAGGTCACATAAAGGATGGACATTTGAGTTGGGTTTGCTGGAGTGTCCGATTATGGAGGGTTCACTCACAGGCTGACTGCTGATTTCTAGGTCCCCTGGGCTCCCGAGCATTGGGCTTAAAAAGGGTTGGTGTCCGTCGAGCCCTCCATGACCCTCTGGAAGAAGGCGCCTTGGTTTTGTATGAGCCTCCCCCACTAAGCGTCCATGACCAACTGAAACTTGACAAGTATGCACGTTGGTATTTTTTGAGTAGTTCTAACCTGCTGTAAGTGTATACATGCCTAGAAGGATGGGAGAGTATTTGGTGTGACCCCTACCCCCCAGAGGTCATAGGTTGACAGAGCTGTCATGACAACTGCACTATATCCAGAGCAAGTGGTTGGGAAGGAGGTTGTCTGTGGG
This sequence comes from Sigmodon hispidus, assembly GCA_004025045.1. NCBI lineage: Eukaryota > Metazoa > Chordata > Mammalia > Rodentia > Cricetidae > Sigmodon > Sigmodon hispidus. The sequence continues at coordinate 62,534 of PVIH01001204.1, forward strand.
AGAGTGTGGTTGTGTTCAGGTGGCAGGGGTCCTCAACCTGCCATGCTCATTTGGAGAGGCAAGTGATGAGGTAGGGACAGGAGTCTCACCCTTTCTGAAAATTTTGACTCCTAAAGCAGGACCTCACTGTGGTTTATTACCCACAGGAAAAGGTGTAATAAACCTGCGTCCACAGAGGGTTGACCTTGCCTGAGTTTGATTACATTTATTTATTTTTTTTCTGTTATGTTTTCTCAGGGAAAAACTCCCTGTCCACGTAGTTGTTGATCCTATTCTCAGTAAGGTGTTGCGGCCTCATCAGAGAGAGGTAAGTGAGGGCCAATGCGGGGTGTGTGGCTAGGAGCTAAGGAGGCATCAAAGTGTACTAAATGGTATTGTTCACTAGGGAGTGAAGTTCCTATGGGAATGTGTCACCAGCCGGCGAATCCCTGGAAGCCATGGCTGCATCATGGCTGATGAAATGGGCCTGGGAAAGACACTACAGTGTATCACATTGATGTGGACACTTTTACGCCAGAGCCCAGAGTGCAAGCCAGAAATTGAAAAGGCAGTGGTGGTGTCGCCTTCGAGCTTGGTGAAGAACTGGTACAATGAGGTTGGAAAATGGCTTGGAGGGAGGATCCAACCTCTGGCCATCGATGGAGGCTCTAAGGATGAGATAGACCGAAAACTGGGTATGGAGCTTTAAGAAACGAGGCCAAATCTCTTCCACCCAAGATTTTTCTTGTGTGTTCACCTGTGGCCAACCTTGATGGCAATGTGGGGACAGTGAGAAAATTACCATTGAAAAACAGTAGTTTCTTGTAGACTATGCCTTTAAGATCTTCTGATGTGTTCTCTGTTACCCCTCTATTATAGAAGGATTCATGAGCCAACGCGGAGCTAGAGTGCCCTCTCCTATTCTCATCATCTCCTATGAGACCTTCCGCCTTCATGTTGGAGTCCTTAAGAAAGGAAATGTTGGCCTGGTCATATGTGATGAGGTACTTAACACTTTGTAGTCTGGATGGTAGAAGATCAGGATAGTTATGAATCTTCACTAGCATTATTATCCCAGGATGCCACACTGGAGGGGACAAGTGAGTGGCAGAGCCTGTGACTTCAGTTTGCCAAAAGAGGGATGAGACAGTGCATAAAACTGAGAGCTGAGCTGGTGGCACACACTTTAATTCCAGCACTCAGGAGGCAGAGACAGGTCTGAGTTTGTGTCCTGGTCTACTGTGGTGAGTTCTAGGCCAGCCAGGACTATATAGTGAGACCCTGTCTCAAACAAAAGTCTGAGAAGAGTTTGGATATTTTGGGCCAATTGGTATTTTTCCCTTCTAAATAATCATCTTTTGGTCTAAACCAAAGAAGGACTTTGAAGATTGGGAGGGTATTTAGATGTGTAGTGAGACATGGACAGTGTTGAAGGGAACAGGCTTAACAGAGACCTTTACTCAACTCCTGCCTCTGCCACCTAACAGTAATGTGACGTTATTCTTAAGTTACTTACCCAAGTGAGTTTCTGTTTCTGCATCTGGAGAGAGCATGCATTCCTGCCTTGTGTGATTATTGTGGGGACTCAGTAAATTGATTGGGGAGGCTCTTGCCCCAGTGTTTGGTATCTCCTAAGCCCTGGTAAAAATGGTTTTTATTCTAGGTTAGGAATATTTAAATGGTTAGAAGCACAGAGATAAGAAAGTCTGGAACAAGTGTATAATTCTAGAAACTCAAAAGGCTGAGGAAAAGGGTCGGGAGTTTATGCCAAGGGCTAGAGAGATGGCTTAGCACTTCAGCTTGGTATAAGAGTGGCCCCTTGGGCTGGAGAGATGGCTCAGAGGTTAAGAGTACTGACTGTTCTTCCAGAAGTCCTGAGTTCAGTTCCCAGCATCCACATGGTTGCTCACAATCATCCATAATAATATTGGTGCCCTCTTCTGTATACTGTATACATAATAAATAATTTTTTTTTTTTAAAGAGTGGCCCCCATAGTCTCATATATTTGAATACTTAGTCACCAGGGAGTGGAACTGTCTGAAAGGATTTAGAAGAACTGGGGGGGGGGGGGGAGGCTTTGAGGTTTCAAAAGCCCAGGCCAGGTCCAGTCTTTCTCTCTGCTGCTCCTGCTCCAGTGCTTTCTGCTGACAGTGAACTTAACCCTTTGAAGTGTAAGCAAGATGCCAGTTAAATGCTTTCCTTTATAAGTGTTAATTTGGTCACAGTGTTTTCACAGCAATAGAACAGTGGCTAAGACATTGATCTTAAGGATGTTATGGGTTTGGTTCTCAACACCCTACATGAGCCTCCCATCACACATGTAATTCCAGTTCTACAGTATCTAACACTTTTTGGCTTCTGCAGGCACCTGTACATTATGTACAGATGAACTCATGAAGGCACACATACACTTTAATGAAGGAAATATTTTGTAAAAAAGTTGAGGGGCTAGACAGGTGTCTCAGAGGTTAAGAGCATTGAGTACTCTTCCAGAGGACTTGGATTCAATTCCCGGCATCCACATGGCAGCTCACAACTATCTACAACTATAGTTTCAGGGGATCTGATACCCTCATGTGGACATACATGCAGGCAAAACACCAATGCACATAAAGATGAATTACTTAAAACAAAACAAAACAGTGATAGTGCACGCCTTTAATCCCAGCACTTGGGATGCAGAGGCAAGCAGATGTCCTGAGTTTGAGACCAGCCTGGTTTACAAAGCAAGTTCCAATACAGCCAGAGCTACTACACAGAGAAACCCTGTTTCAAAAAAAAAAAAAAATCAAAACCAAAAAAGGTTATGCCAGCATAGGCTACAAAGAAAGAAAGAGAGAACTGTTTAAAAACAAAAGCAAAATAAATCCCCTAGTGTGGACATTCTGCATAGGGTTTTGTTTTTAAGTTTGTGTGTATGCCTGAGTGCATGTATGTGACTATGTGTGCAAGAGACTGTGGAGGTCAGGAACTAGTTATCAGATTCCTATGATTTGGAGTTAAGGGCTGTTGTGAGCTGCCATGTGGCTGCCAGGTGTAAAGCACCCAAGTCTTCTGAAAGATCAGTATGCACTCACACTCTAGGTCATCTGCCCAGTTCTTATCCTGCAAATGAGTAGAACTAGAAAAAAATCATCCTAAGAAACCCAGACCCAGAAAGATAAACATGAATGTACTCACTTATAAGCAGACATTTGCTGTTGAGCAAATGATAACCATGCTACAATCCACAGTCTGAGAAAGGCTAAGTAACAAGGAGGGCCCTAGGGAGGACACATGGATCTCCTTAGAAAGGGGAAATAGATTTTGCAGGTAAACTGGGGCGTAGGCAGAGATGGGAACAGGAGGAACCAATGGGGGGCAGGGATGGAGGGAGAAAGTACAGAGAGAACACCCCCACTCCCCAGCCCCATTCCCAGACAGATTTTCATAGGCTAGCCATGAACTTCTGGTTAGTATGTATGCATGGTGGTAGAGATGCTAGAGAGTAGGGAGGCTGGTGGGGTTCTTACTATAAAAAATGGGGGCTGGAGAGATGGCTCAGGGGTTTAGATCACTAGCTGCTCTTCCAGAGGTTCTGAGTTCAATTTCCAGCATCCACATGGCTCACAACCGTCTGTGATGAGATCTGGTGCCCTCTTCTGATGTGCAGACATACATGGATGCAGAATGTTGTATAATAAATACATACATACATACATACATACATACATACATAAATCTTTAAGCAATGTTGTGGCTACCCTGAGACTGCTCTACCATGTTTTTATTTTTTGGGAAGCATAAGCTCACGTGGCACACTCCAGAGCTATCATGAAGCATAGTTGAGAGCTGGTCCTGTGTGTTAATCAGTTACCAAGCTCTGAGGACTTTAGATTACCTGGTATCTTAGAGAATTCAGGGATGTAGGTCTTTGGCCATATTGTCCTGATTGTACCTGATCTGATGTGATTTCAGGAACTAAGCAGGGTTGTGCAAGATTAGTACTTAAATGGGAGATTTCCTGGGAATATTAAGTGCTGTAGGCAGAAAAAGAGACAGACAGACATAGAGTTTGGAGGCAGGAGGAGAGTGTATGGGTTTAGGGAGGAGACAGATAGATAAAAAGCTTACCTTTGAAGACCATGTTGCTGGTTGTAAGCTATTTCCCAATTGGTCTTTTACCTTTATGAAAAATCTATTATTGATAATTTGGTTGAGTTTCCTGTTATCCTGATGGGCAGTTCCTTCTAACACAGGTGAAGTACATGGCAGACTAGGGTAGAGTATGTGTGACTATCCTGTGCTCAGGACCTGGTATCTATTTTATCACCATGTAAAGTGACAGTTTGGAGCCTGGTCTGAGTCAAGAGATTGTATTAGAGAAAGCAAGCTGAAGCTCTTTTTCTGGGAACATCTAGATATATTTCTTTTTCCATAGATAAGGTCTCATTCTAGTTCAGGCATAGAACTACGTACTCAGGTTAGGCTCATACTTGGTAGTCCTGTTGCCTTGGCCTCTTAAATGTTTGGGTTGTAAGCATGGGCCACAGTACTAGCTCAGAAGCTTTTTTTTTTTTTTTTTTTTTTTTTTTTAATTTGATAATAATGACTGGACTTGTCTGGAGCTTCAGTGACTGCTCCAGTAGGAGCTGGAGTCGGCTATCCCATCTAGAAACGCAAATGCTCATTTATTTGATTTCATCTATGTGCCTGTTATGTGCCAGGCCCATGGGATTCTGTGAGGCCTTTTTTCAGAGATTTTCAGTTTAAAGAAATGTAATTGTTGATGCTCATTAAAAGTTAAAATTTCATGTTTAATTCTTTCATAGATAAACCTTAATTTATCTTACATTCAGCTAATACTCACCGAGCAATACATTGTATATGACTGTATTTGGTGCACTGAAAGTATTATAAAGAGCAAATATGTGGATCTGTTTTAAGAAATTCATGTCTAGTTGAGATAAAGCCCAGTGGCTTTGGAGTTGACAGTTCTGGGTTTCATTTATAGCTCTGTTAACTTGTATAATGTGATTTTTGGGTGACTGTTTACTTCTCTGAACTTGTAAAATGAAGCATAATGTTTATTTGTTGTATGGACTATGAGGGATCAGAGAAGTCTTTGTTTAATGCCATCATCAAAGGCAAACAGTAGATAGAACAAGTTTAATTTGTTCATTCTTTTACTGGTGGGTGAGTATTTTTTTGTTTTGTTTTTTAAATTTTTGTTGGCTTTCCCAGCATAGAAACGAGAGGAAAGGTGTGCTTAGAAAGGCCATTTACTAGGGGCTGGAGAGATGGCTCAGAGGTTAAGAGTACTGGCTGATCTTCCAGAGGTCCTGAGTTCAATTCCCAGCAACCACATGCTAGCTCACAACCATCTATAATGAGATCTGGTGCCCTCTTCTGTACATTGTATGCATAAGAAATAAATAAACTTTATAGTTATTGTTAACTTTTCTGCATTTTAAATTCATTTTACTGTTTTTTTGATAAATACAAAATAAAGAAGAAAAAAAAAAAGAAATAAATAAACAAAAGGCCATTTACCAGCAGGGTGGTGGTGGCACATGCCTTTTGTTCTAGGAAGCAGTGGCAGGCAGAGCCCTGTGAGTTCTAGGCCAGCCTGGTTTGCAAAACAGTTCCAGGACAGCCAGAACAGTTAATTCAGAGAAATCCTTGAAAAACAAAGAAAGAAAGGCTGTTGCTTGATCTCTGCTGCATGGTTCTTAGGAAAAGAGTCCTTGTATCTTCTTGAAAATAAATAGCTTCAGGAGACATTAGAGGTGGCTACAAGGAGGACAGGTTAGGGAAGGACTGTGAAGGGATGCTCTTTGATATAGTAGCTGTATGGACTCTGAAGGTGGAGTACAGCCAGTTCTTTTAGCATCATGGCTCAAACAAGAGGCACCTGGGTCTGAAAAGCTCTAAGTTAGTTGGACTGGCAGGGAGAGGGAGCACTCCCTGAAAGCACAGGTCTGTGTCATGGCCGTGTGGACTGTGACAGATTGGTGAGTAGTAAGGTTCTGGAAATTTGGAAATGGAAGAATTGGAGGAAATAGAGGGAATCCTTTCTTTTCTTTTCTTTTTCTTTTTTCTTTTTAAAGATTTACTTATTATGTATACAATAGTCTGCTTATGGGCCAGAAGAGGATGCCAGATCTCATTACAGATGATTGTGAGCCACCATGTGGTTGGTGGGAATTGAACTCAGGACCTCCAGAAGAACAGCCAGTGCTCCAGCCCTCGGGAATCCTTTCTTCTTGGGTGTAGCATTGGTCTAGCTTCTCCTGCCTAGTTCCTGCAACCTTAGGATCTGTAATGTTTGTGACTTTTTCAATCTGCAGACTTTTATCATTTAAGAATATGAAAGTGAGAATTAATTATCTTGCAGGGACACAGGCTTAAAAATTCTGAGAATCAGACTTACCAGGCCCTGGACAGCTTGAATACCAGCCGGCGGGTGCTTATCTCTGGGACCCCCATCCAAAATGACTTGCTTGAATATTTCAGCTTGGTGCACTTCGTTAATTCAGGCATTTTGGGTAAGGAGACTTTGTCCTTAGAGTGTAACTCCAGCCGGGGAGAGCAAGGAGACATTTTAATTAGCTGTGGATCAGTACATACTCTTGTTGGAAGGCTTCTCTTGTCAGAGAGCAGCCAAGCCACAGCCAAGCTGATGCCTGTGATCTCAGCATCTGTGAGATGGAGGCAGGAAGAGGAGGAGTTCAAAACCATCTGCAGCTACATACAGGGAGTCTGAAATCAGTCTGGGATACCTTAGACCTTTTCTCAAAAGAGAGCAATTCCGGAAGACCCCCTTGGGCCATTTGTCTTCTGCGGAAGCAGTGCTAGCTATCTATGTAGGGAATGCCTATCAGCCAGAGCTAGAAATATTCATGTCTTAAAATTATGTGTTAATGTGGGTATGTGCATGTGGGTGCCTGTGTATGGGTGTCTTTGATTGTTCTTTATCTCAGTTTTTAAAAACTTCATATGATTTTTAAGGGATTTTAAATTTTAATTTTCAGGATTTTTATGTCACTGTTTTGTCTGCATATTTGTATGTATACCAACATGTATGTGCCTGGTGCCCTTGGCATCAGATCTCTTGGAATTGGAGGTGTACAGGTGGTTATTAGTCACCATGTGGGTTCTGGGAACTGACCTAGGATTTTTTGCAAGAGGAACAAGTGCTCTTAACTGCTGAGGTATCTCTCTAGCCCTTTATTCTTAAATAAATATTTTTTTTAAACACTTTTATTTATTTATTTATTTGCCTTGGTGTTTGCCTGGAACTGGAGCTACAGACAGTTATTAGCTGCCATGTGGGTGCTGGGAATCAAACCCGGGTCCTCTGGAAGAGCAGATGGTGCTCTTAACCACTGAGCCATCTCTCCAGCCCCCTCTAGCCCTTTATTCTTATACTTATTTTTATTATTTTAAATAGGGTTTCTCTGTGTTGCCCTGGCTGTCTTGGAACTCACTCTCTAGACCAGGCTGTCCTTTAATTCACAGAAATCTGCCTGCCGCTGCCTCCAGAGTGCTGAGATTAAAGGCATGTGCCACTATTGCCTGGCTCTATACTTAGTATTTTTAATTATGTATATATGTGTGTATCTGTGATGGGTTGTGTGCATTAGTGTAGTAGCCCATGGATTTCAGAAGAGAGAATTATATTTAAGTATGAGATGGGTAAATATGTGCATGCCATAACAGTTCTCAACCCTGCTGGCCCAAGGAATTGAAATCAGGCTGTCAAGCTCTGTAGCGAGTACCTTCCTTGCTGAGCTGAGCCGTCCCTCTTGTCACCTTCTTTTTGTGAGACAGGCCAGTGACTCCAGGGATCTGCTGGTCATCTAGCTTCTCTATTGCTCCTGTGCTCAGAAAAATCTCTTTAGAGAGAATATACTGACTGGCCAGCAAAATTATTGCAGTAGAACATTCCTGGAACTATTAGTAGTTAAGTTATTACCATACCAAGCCACCTACCCCATTGTAATTACTGCCTTCTTTTACCCCAGGCAGCATAGATTAGTAGTGTGTGTGCAATCATGTTCATGTGTTCATGTGTGCTTTCCAGAGGTGGATTTCAAGTAAGTTTCTCAATGGCTTTCCACCCCTCCTTTCTTTCTTTCTTTCTCTCTCTCTCTCTCTCTCTCTCTCTCTCTCTCTCTCTCTTTCTTTCTCCCTCTCTTTCTATAGGGTTTCTCTGTATAACAGTCTGGTTGTCCTGGAATCCTGGAACTCTCTCTGTAGACCCGGCTAGCCTCAAACTCAGAGATCTGTTTGCCTCTGCTTCTACCTCCTAAGTGCTTGGATTAAAGGCATGCACCACTATTCCCTGCTAGGAAAACTAGTATTGTTTTATTTTTGTTTGCTTTTTTTAAATTTATTTTTTATTTTATGTGAATCGGTGTTTTGCCTGCATGTATAACTGTGTAAAGGTGTCAGATCTTGGAATTATAGACAGTTGTTAGCTGCCATATGGTTGCTGGGAATTGAACTCAGGTCCTCTGGAAGAATAGTCAGTGCTCTTAACCGCAGAGCCATCTCTCCAGCCCCCTTATTTTTGTTTTTTTGTGGGTTTTAATTAACTAATTAACTTTTTTTTTTTTTTTTTTTTTTTTTTTTTTATTTTTTTTTTTTTTTTTTTTTTTTTTTTTTTTTCAGTATAATGTTCATATTTATTCTCAGGGTTTTGTTTTTCTAGCCTTGGTTGATTGATCTACAGGTATAGAACACTTAGATTCATAGCTGACCATAACTAATTAACTTTTGAGACAGGGTCTTGCTGTGTAGCCTTTGCTTGCCTTAAACTACTGCCTCAGTTTCACGATTTTTAGATTGATAGATGTGTAACTTGGCTAGTATCTTTTTTAAAAAACTATTTTTACTTTTATATGTGCTTTGCCTGCATGTATGTATGTATCACATGTGTGCCTGTTGTCCAGAGAATCATAAGAGAGCATGAGATTCCTTGGGGTTAGAGTTACAGATGGTTATGAGCCACCCCATGAGTGCTGAGAATCAATCCTGGGGTTCTCTGGAAGAGTGGCCACTGTTCTTTTTTATTATTGAGACAACAGAGAAGGGGGCCTTTTTTCTTAGCAGTAGTATTCAAATGTTCTTCAGACATTCCAGGCTTGGGCCCTGAGGTTTTTGCATATGGCTGGGCACATTGAGCATGTTCCCATTATCTTAAACAGGCACTGAGTAGTTGTAGAGTGTGGCCTGGTTGATCATGGCAGCATATTTGATGTAGGGGCTAACTATAGCCATTATTACAGTGAGGCCTCAGACAGAGAAGGATACCACCCCAGCTCCTTGAGCCAGGTTTTCTTGAGGAAGGTGGAGAGTCTCCTGGCCATCTTGGTCTTCAGTGGCCAGTGTCTGCAATTACTTAGTCTTCTTTTTGTCCTCCATACCCCCAGCATCTTTTATTTTAGACTTTTTAATATTTTGAGACAAGGTCTCATTATGCAGCCCTGGTTGGTCTGGAATCTTTTATGTTTACAGGATGGCTTCAAACTAAACAGAGATCCACCCGCCTCTGTTTGGGTTAAAGCTGTGCACCATCATACCCAACTTATTTTGTTTTTTAAATTTATCTGAGAGAATGAGTGAATATATGCAACCATGTTACACATGTAGAGGTCAGAGGATGATTTTGGGGGGTGATTCTTGCCTTCCACTTTGTTAGGCAAGGTCTTTCTTGTTTTGGCCACTGTGCTCTCCAGCTTCCAGGAGATGTTCTGTCTCCCAGCTCCCCATAGCAGTGCTGGAACTACAGATGTGTGCCACTGCATCTAGCTTCTGAGCTGTCAGGCTTGTGCTGCTAGTTCTTTTCCTCACTGAGCTGCACCTTCAGCCTATCTTCATTATAGTTGGAACTTCAGTCCATATACAGTTCTGTAAGGTTTTTTATTAGGGCATTACCATCTAACTATACTTAGCCACTCAAGTCTTCACTGTTTTGTTCTTTGATTCATTAAATAAAAATTCTTGTATTTGTTAAGCAGTTTTGTTCTCAGCAGGGAGGGTGATTGCCAACAAGGTGTTTGTCATTATTACCAGCAAGAAAAATTCTTCCACCCTTATATGCTTTAATATTTAGTTCTCTCTTGAGTTTAGGAACTGCCCAGGAGTTCAAGAAGCGTTTTGAGTTGCCAATTTTGAAGAGTCGAGATGCAGCTGCCAGTGAAGCAGACAGGCAGCTAGGGGAGGAGCGTCTTCGGGAGCTTATCAGCATTGTGAATAGGTAATAGCCTCAGCTCTGGTCTTCCAAATGATTTGAACCTTCCAAGCTATTTGGGAACTGCCCAGATCTGTGGGCTTGGTCTGTCTGGAGCCTTTAAGGGCTGATGTTTGAGGGAAGGAGTTGGATCTGTGCCGTGAGTTGTCACTGAATTAAAAAAAAGTCTTAAGGGGAACATTCCAATTCTGGGGATCCCTGTGCCTGGTTTTGTTCTTATTAACCTGCTGAAGAAGCTCTTCTGGGGTTGGAGAAGTGGCTCAGGGGTTAGGAGCACTGGCTGTCCTCTCAGAGGACCTGAGTTCAATTCCCAGCACCCACATGACAGCTCACAACTGTCTGTAACTCCTGTTCCAGAGATCTGACACCTTTATACCAATGCACATAAATAAAGCTAAATAAAATTTTTTTAAAAAGCTCTCTTACGGTACAGTTAGCCTTCCTGAACAGCACATATCTTTGTTAGTACTTCAGAACCGTCTTGACAGTTGCTTTTACCCTGACAGGGCTTTCTATGTGCATATTGTTTTGTGGAGAGCTGAAGAATCTCTGTGTGGCTCCTAGCCCAAGAAGGCCATTCAGTGGGTTTCAAATGAATCAGGGGAAGCACATTCTGGTTTTTCTTGTTGGTGTGCGCCTTTGATGAATTACATTATGAATGTCCTGCTTCTCCCAACTGCATGGCTACCTCTTCCTACCAATTTTAGATGGCAGTTATTGTGTACCATAAAGCTGCTGGGATTTTTTGTTTGTTTGTTTTTTCTTTGTGATAATATTTTGTGTATCCTAGGCTATCTCCCCAATAATGGGATTCAGACATGTGCTATCATGCCTGACTAGGTGGGTTCTCAGAAGATACCTCCCTATTCTCCCTTGTCTGCCCAGGAGATAAGGGCTTAATGTGACAGCTGTACCTGGGAAAATGAAGATAGACGTCTCCCAAGAAAGACTCACAGCTGAGGGACTGGAGAGTTGTTTTAGTGGTTAAGAACATGCTCTTTTTAATTTTATTTTAATGTGCATTGGTGTTTTTGCCATGGGTGTTGGATCCCCTGAAACTAGTATCACAGACAGTTGGTGAGCTGCCATGTGGGTGCTGGGAATTGAACCCAATTTCTCTAGATGAGCAGTCATTGCTCTTAACCACTGAGCGTCATTGCGCTTAACCACTGAGCGATCTCTCTAGCCCTCTGCACACATGTTCTTGCAGAGGATTCCCAACATCTACACATGGTGGTGTCTGTAATTCCAGTTTCAGGGTATCTGGTGCCCTCTTCTGACATCTGAAGACACTAGTATAAACATGGTACATAGACATACATGCAAGGAGAACACTCAAATTTAAAAAATAAAAAATAATAAAAATAAATAAAATCCTGAAGCTTGTGACCACTTTTGTTGACAGCTTCAGGTGGAATGCAAGGTCTTAACTTTCTTTTAAAGACCAGCCAACAAGCTGGAAGGAAGAAAAGGAGTTGTCAGTCTAACCAAGGCAAACTTGAAGGTCTTTGTTCCCACGATTAAGACCCTGAAACAAACAAATAAGTAAATAAATCTCATGTGGAATATATGCCATATATATAGAAGATGCCTCCCTATTCTATGTGCCATAGAAGTGATAGGTCTGATATGCTATAAAATAAAGTGAGTCTTGGTCCTTTTATTCTACTATATAGCACATCAGTTTCAACAACCTCTTGTGTTTTATCATTTTCCCTAGGTGCCTGATTCGGAGAACATCAGATATTCTCTCTAAATATCTGCCTGTGAAGATTGAGCAGGTGGTTTGTTGTAGGTACTGAAATTAACTGGAGGACTTGCAGTGAGTGGGTAACAGCTTAGCATCAAGCATGGCTGAATCTCAAGGTGTTCTGAGGGTGGCAGTGTGTGTGGTCCCCCTCTTTCTGTTGAACCACCTGCCTTTTTACTTTCAGGCTGACACCCCTTCAAACTGAGTTGTATAAGAGATTTCTGAGACAGGCTAAGCCTGAAGAAGAATTACGTGGAGGCAAGATGAGTGTGTCTTCCCTGTCTTCTATCACCTCTCTAAAGAAGCTATGCAACCGTGAGTGTGCCCAGCCCAGTATCTTCTGTGTGAGTGAGCAAGCGAGAGGAAATTCCTATGGATAGGCTGGTGACCTTCACTAGAGACTTCATGGTGGCCACATGTGTTCTAACTCTCCATGGACCCCTGCCTGTGGACTCTGCTCTGTGGACTATTCCTTTACCTTGGGAACTACGTTGTCTTCTGCCCCATCCATCCTTAGTGCTTGAGATGTGCTGTACTGTTATGTGAATGCCTATATATACACAATTCTCTTATACAACATTAGGCAGGAAGAATAGTAACTAACTATTCCTCTCATGTTGATTCTCTTTTTGGTGGAAGTGATACTGTCTATCCTGGTTTCCAGATGGTACTAAATATACCCTATGGTAATTTGGGAGGGTGGACCACAAGAGAGTCTAGTTGTAAGCGAGGTAGGCCTTACCTTAGGTGCTAGATATCCAAAGGCTGAGCACGAAAGTGGAAGCTTTAGAAAAACAAAGTCACTAGCATTTTGGTGTGGTTTTGCTTGTTTGATTCCAACACCCCACCCTTCACCCCAGATCCTGCTCTAATCTATGACAAGTGTGTGGCAGAGGAAGATGGCTTTGAGGGCACTTTGGATATCTTCCCGCCTGGTTACACCTCTAAAGCTGTAGAGCCCCAGCTGTCAGGTGAGCCCTTCCCATGAGTAGGTGGTCCTGGGCCATTGGGAAGACCAGCTGTGAGGACTGATAGTAGTCACTCTTCCCAGGTAAGATGCTGGTCCTTGATTACATCCTGGCTGTGACTCGAAGCCGAAGCAGTGACAAAGTTGTGTTGGTGTCTAATTATACTCAGACATTGGATCTCTTTGAAAAGCTGTGCCGAGCTCGAAGGTAGGGAAGAGTCTAACAAGGCTATAAGGGATGTGTCTTCCTCACTGGTACTCTAGGAACACTAACTTTTTCTGCTTATTGGATATTTATCAAGATGTGCCTATGACTCTGCTAAGTTCTCTTCCCTAATGGCTGTGATGGCACTAGCTCCATCTCTGCACAGACTTATCCTGGTCCCTCAAGTACTCCCACAAGATCTTAATTCTTGCCCTTTCTGTCCTTCTCATTGGGAGGCCTCACTATGCATGCATGAACAGCCTCAAGATGGTTAATCTAGTCTTATTGGTAGCCATAGCTTCAAGAAATTTATCCTTGTGTCTTAATTTATGGACATCCCTTCAGGTACTTGTATGTTCGCCTGGATGGCACAATGTCCATCAAGAAGCGAGCCAAGGTTGTGGAGCGCTTCAATAGTCCATCAGTAAGTACATCAATGCATAGGAATTAAGTGTTGACAGAGAAGTTGTAATCTGTGTTTTGTTTTTGTGTTCTGGTGGGTGTGATAAGATGAAGCTGATCAGTGATGACTGGCTTACAATCTGACTTTTTGGGTTGAGAAACTGAATGGTAGGCATAAGTGTGAGTATAGAAGAGTGGGAGACATGCTGGCTGAGTTGAGGATCCTAGTGTGTGCACTCCACTCTTTCTTGTTTCTTTCTTTCCCAGAGTCCTGATTTTGTCTTCATGCTGAGCAGCAAAGCTGGGGGCTGTGGTCTTAACCTCATTGGTGCTAACCGGCTGGTCATGTTTGATCCTGACTGGAACCCAGCCAATGATGAACAAGCTATGGCCCGAGTCTGGCGTGATGGTCAAAAGAAGACCTGCTATATTTACCGACTGCTATCTGTAAGGATGGTGGTAGTAGATAGGGGTGGGTCATGAAACAAGACCATCTTAACTATTTCTCAGTGTTTCTTTTTAGCCCTTCTGCCTCTATCTGGCCACACTATGTACTTAACCCTGAGTTAGTTCTTTATTGTGTTCTCCCTTGTCTATCCTCTTTGCTTCCCATTTGTTTACTCCAGATGCTTCTTGCTATGCTCTTTGGATGCCTACTCCATACATACTTTTCATAGGGCACTATTTTCTTTCATTTGCTTTAAAAATCTTCTCATGCTCAGTGTCCCAAAGGGCTAAGAAGTAGTAAATAATGTTAATTATCCACTGTAGATCATGCAGACTGTTGTCTATATCTCTAGCTTACTGATGATTTTGGATATAAGCTGTCTTCATTTCTTCTCCAAATTAATAGCTATTTTGTGAAAACCATACTTGACTTCATCTGTAATGATCTCAGTTCCTCATCTGATTAATCTTAAGGCAATATAGTTTGTTACTCATTGTTCTTTTTTCTAACATCATTATGCTTTTCTTCTTTTCCTTTTTTTTTTTTTTTGAGTTAACTCAAAAAGAATCTATTTTCAATATTTTCTGAACTCTACCATTCCTTTTATGGGATCCTGGGTATCATGCACAGATGTCTATCATTGTACAAATCTGTTTATCAGCCTGTCTATTTAAGTGGTTAGTGACCTAAAGGATAGGGTTATTTCATTCCTCCTTGCATCCTACTAGTGTATGACCTGAAAAAAATACTCAAATGATATTGAATAAATGAGAGTTGGGCCTGGTGTGGATGAAGTCTTGCTACAGATAATCTGTTTTTACCCCAAATGGACTTAGCCCCATCCCTGACACCTTCAACTGGTGCAGAAAATAGACTGGATGGGCAAAGAACATAATTCTTGACTCTAGAAGAACTAAGAAAATAGGTCTTAGCTGAGACAAATATTAGCCTAGCATTTGTACTTTACTTTAATTGCCCCTTTTCTTTTCTTTTCTTTTTTTTTTTTAAACTTTTATTTATTTATTATTTATTTATTTGCCTTGGTGTTTGCCTGGAACTGGAACTACAGACAGTTGTTAGCTGCCATGTGGGTGCTGGGAATCGAACCCTGGTCCTCTGGAAGAGCAGATGGTGCTCTTAACCGCTGAGCCATCTCTCCAGCCCCTAATTGCCCCTTTTCAAGGTGGCTTTAACTCCTAGGTTTCCTGTTCTCTCAATATCTACAAGAATGAATAAGCCCCGCATTTCATCCTATTTCTAGGCTGGAACAATAGAGGAGAAGATTTTTCAGCGGCAGAGTCACAAGAAGGCACTGAGCAGCTGTGTAGTTGATGAGGAACAGGATGTAGAAAGACATTTCTCACTTGGTGAGCTGAAAGAGCTGTTTACCCTGGATGAAACCAGCCTCAGTGACACACATGACAGGTAGGTGGAGTGCCCTTGTCACTGTATCTCAGCTACCTGAACAGCACAGAAATAAGATCTATAGTGACCACAACTCTGTCCTCTGACCCCAGGCTGCATTGCCGCCGTTGTGTAAACAGCCGCCAGGTCTGGCCACCCCCTGATGGTTCTGACTGCACTTCAGACCTGGCTCAGTGGAACCATAGCACAGATAAACGGGGGCTCCAGGATGAGGTACTCCAGGCTGCCTGGGATGCTTCATCTACAGCCATCACCTTCGTCTTCCACCAGCGTTCTCATGAGGAGCAGCGGGGTCTCCACTGATAACCAGCTGGTCTGGATGTAGTGGGTAGAGGAAGGATACTGGGAAACAGGATTCTCTGCCTCATGAGCCTTGTTCAGTTTTGTTCTCTGGGAGAAAATCATTAAGAAGGGCTACATGATGTTTGCCCAAAATTTATTTTATAAGAAAAACTTTTTTGGTTTAAAAAAAAAAAAAAGAAAAGAAAAAGAAAGGAATAAAGGCATGAAAGGGACTGAGGCCTGGGAACAGATTGGTAAGCCCAGGAGGGAAGAGGCCTGGAGTGGACATTCCTATGCTTTTCTAAAGCCTGGATGCCCGCTTGAGGAAGGAGGCAGGTAACCCCAGAGCAGGGGTAGGAGGCTTTCCTCAGTGAGGAAATTACCTATAACCTCCTGGCTTGGAGTTCCCAGATACTGAGTAAGTGGCCCAAAACCTCTGAACTCAGCTGTGGGAATGCCTTTACTGGGCCTCATCAGAGCCTCCAGGACCTCAGTGTAAGGGAAGATGGGGGGGAAAGAAAACCAAAAAAAAACCAAACAAAAAACCAAAGTGGCAGAAGAAGAATGACAGAATCAGTGGTTGGGGATTCTGGGCAGCCCATGTCTCAGCCCCTGCAAGCTGATGGTACTGAGGGTGGGCCTATGAGGTATGGGCCCCATCACATGGTGCTGACATAATCTGCAAAGGCCTGGGATGAGTCCCATGAGTCGCTAACCACATGGCAGGTAGCCCGGAGCCGCCGGATTGCTTCCCTTGCTGTGACTGCATCCTGGTCCAGCCAGTTCTGGAAGAGACGTAGGTGACCAAAAGCTCCACGGCCCCAGCGCTCTAGTCTCTTGGCAAACTCCAAAAGCCCATCTGGCTTGATGCAGTTGGAACTGGTAGGAATGAGATGGATTAGATTACGTCTACATCCCTTTCTCCCATTCCTTCTCTCCCTAACCCTAACATACCTGATATCCAGCTGACAGAGAGAAGAGGAAGAATCTTCTGAGAAAACATCTGCCAGGGCCAACAGGCCAGCATTCCCTGGAGAAGAGGGAGGAAGATATTCATTACTTCCACCCAGGAGAAGGGTTCCCTATCCCAGCTCCACCTTGGGAAAACCCTAGTCCTAGCAGTTCATAAGACCTAGTACTCAAATACCTTTACTGCAGTCACAGCCTTCTCAGTGGAGTAGTCAATACCTTTACCCCAAAAGTTTATCAGTCAAAAGCCTGGTCCCTTTCTCCCTCCCACTCCAGGGTCTGGTTCCTACCCAGGCGGTTCCCTGGTAGTCGAAGGCCCTTGAGTGTAGAGTTGCCCTTCATAGCAGCAACCATCTCAGGAAGAAATTGGGCTGGGCGCTTCTCAAACAGACGGCAGAAGGAGAAGGTAATCTCTGTCAAGAGAGAGTAGAATATTTGGATGAGAAGTATGGCTGGTGTGGTCCTAGCAAGGTTTGTGAACATTTCATACAGACCCGAAAAGAACAATCTGTAAAGTCCCAAGCAATGTTGGAACTCAATTCAAATAAGATACTAAACCTAAATGTCTGCTGGGAGGAGCATCTCTGCATGAGCAATTTTATTTATTTTTAAATCTACTTCCTCTCTGTAACCACTGATCCCTTTGCAGGGGTGGAGATTAGTAAGAATTATTAGTGCCACAATAGGACATTCTTCCTACTATTTTTTTTGTTACTGTTTTTTTTTTTTTTTTTTTTTTTTGAGATAGTTTCTCTGTGTAACTGCTCTGGCTGTCCTGGAACTCACTTTATAGACCAGGCTGGCCAAGAACCCAAAGAGATCATCTTATCCTGCCTCTGCCTCCCTAGTGTTGGGATTAAAGGTGTACCTCACTAAGGCCTCACCCTTTCCCCACAATCTCACTAATTGTATTTTATTTTATTTTTAAATTGAGCCCACCCAGGGTGCTACCACCATTTCTGTCAGTCCCTTACAAAACAAAGTGAGGTACTAGAGACTGGGTAAATGCCTATGTCTGAAGAGGAATTGGGACATTAGATAGAAGGTTTACAGGTTCTATATCCTTACAGTCAAGGACTATTAAAACTAGGGAAAGAACAGTGTTTTGCACACCAAGAAAAGTGGCAGAGCTACAATGAGGACTGTAGGAATGCTCAGGTTCTGGATTATGATCTTACCTTGAAGGGTCAGATTCTGTAGCAAAAAGAGCACCTCACTCTGACAGTCTGCAAGATTCATATCATGGAAGCTCAGCCTCTTGAGAGATAGGTTGTATTCTGGATAGGAGGCAGAAGCCATGGGTAGAGGGGCTTAGTTTTCCCAGGGAACAATGGTAGATCCCTACCTTCCCTTCTCTACTATTCTTACCTTTGAGTGTTTGCAACACAAGCCCAAAATCCTGGGGAGAGGCAAAGGTGGCACTGTCCAGGGACAGCTGCTGTAGAGAACCTGAGGCCTTCAGAACAGAGCAGAGCAGTGGGGCGGGCTGAGCTCCTCGTGGAAATCCCATCTCCAATTGCTCGAGGCAGTTTTCTGTATATGATAGGAAGAGGAAATTCCAATTAGCTGTCTGTACTTCACTTAAAAATACTTGTGTAGACCAGTGGTGGTGATGGTGCATGCCTTTAATCCAGTACCTGTTCAAGGCCAGGCTACACAGAGAAACTGTCTCAAAATACCAAAATGTGTGTTTTATATGATGGGTACCACTACTTGGAGGTCAGGAAAAAACTTGCAGAGGTTAATTTTACCATGAGTCAGGGGATCACACTGGGGCTTCAGGCTGATATCAAGTGCTTTTCCATGCCAAGTCATTTCATTGCCTCCCTACTTCTACATATAGTAGACTCACTAGGCTAATGATTTATCTACTTTTCCTGTTCCTACTATGTGTCAAGCTTTATGCTAAATTCTAGAAATGGACCATTAAGTAAGAAATCTTGTTTTTGGCACTTAATAAAAGTATACAGGGGTAGATGACACAGGCGTTAATATTGCTGTTCAAACTTGAGTTTGGATCACCAGAACCTATATAAATGGCAGGCCCACACTCGAAATTTCAGTACTGGAAAAGTGTGGACTGATCATCCTGGAACTCTCCCTGTAGACCAAGCTGGACTTGAACACCCAGGGATCCACCTGCCTCTGTCTTCCCAGTGCCGGGATTAAAGGCCTTCGATACCACCACCAACTTCCATCTACAGTGAAGTTCCCTTCTGCTCCCCAGCCAAACAACTGTACACATCACTGGAGATATGTGTATGTGCATACATACTGCTTTACCTGGTATTTCTTCATCCCCACTTATGTGGCTAGGGGGCCCAGCATTCTCTGGTACAGCAGGGTTGTCTCTCTGACTTGGGTGGTCAACACGAATAGACAGGACCCTCAGCAGGGGAAGGGCTCGCACAATAGCACGAGTCAACTCCAGGATGGGCAGTGGTGAGAACAGGTCACTGAGATGCAGGGCACGGAGGCGGCATCCAGCCTGGCCTGACAGGGCCCGCAGGCTGTCCAGCAGGCGGAAGATATTAGAGCCCAGGCCTATGGCAAAAGAGATTAAGTTACTTACAGATGTAGGAAATTTAAGTAGAAGTAATATTCAGTGAAAACTTGTATTTCCATTGATTACTACCAAGTCTTGAACTCTAGGTTAGATTACCAGATTTTTAGTTTTGAGACAGGGCTTCAGACATTACACTTCTTGCCTCTGTTTCATGGGTGTGCATCAACATGCCTGGCTGCATATCATGTATTTTTGAAATTTGTATCAAATACTTGTTCATTTTCTCCTTTTCCTGGGGTAACTAGCAAATTGCTATCTGCTGTAGGGGCATCCCACAATAAGATACGAAGCAGTTGTGCTAGTAGTTATACTGTAGACCCAAAGAGCTAAAGTTTTTGAAGGGAAGGAATTTTGATATCTAGGAACTATCAACTCAGGAGTGGAGAGGGTCTCAGGATACAGCTCTGAAGCCATGCACTAGGGGCCAGCATTGTAGAAAGTCTTGAATGCTAAGCTGTAGAGAGCTTGATAGAGGTCATAGAGTACATTTGTAAGAGAAGTGATGATCTAACCCAGTACACTGTAGGTGGGAATGGCATAGAAAAAATAGTAGACTGGATGCATATTAGATCAGTGATAGAGCATGTACCTAATGTGCATGAGTCATTGGGTTTGATATAACAGAAAACAAGAAAAAAAAATTCACAGAATTAATACAAAGAATCTTTAGGATTGGCATGGCAGCTAACTTAATAATCTTAATTTGTAGGAACCAAGTTCTTTTCCTTGGATTATATAAACTGCTGCTGCTTTATGCATCCAAGTTTTTTTTCCCTTCTGAGACAGGGTTTCTTTGTGTAGCCCTGGCTGTCCTGGAACTTACTCTGTAGCTAGCATTGAACTCAGAGATCCACCTGCCTCTGCCTCCCAAGTGCTAGGATTAAAGGCATGTGCCAAATAAGTTTTAACCAGCATTTTTCTCCTCTCCTCAACACAAGGAACAGAGTGTTCTTGGCCATATAGCTGGTAATCAAGAACACAAGAGTGCAATGGATATATAAAAGGATTCATACTTAACAATCTGGCTTTCCAATTCAGTTTTATGTGTGTCTTTGTGTTTGAAGACAGGGTTTCTCTGTATTGCCCTGGCTGTCCTCCCTAATGCTGGGATTAGATTCAGAGGCCTATGACTGAGCAACAGATTCTAACCTGGAATATGTGGTATATGAAGCATGAGGGGGCAAGCAGGAGTAAGTATGAACAAAACAATTCTATAAAATTAGGAGGTATGGTGCATGCCTATAATCCCATGTGGGAGATTGAGCAGGACTGAGTTTAAGGGCAGCCTAGTTATATAGGAAGGCTGTGTGTGTCTCATGGTTTCCCAAACTAGATGTGTTGACAATGCTGGCCTTAAACTCCAGATCTTCCTGCCCACTTTCCCAGCACCACCATGATGCTTAACCTATAAAAGGCTTTGGATGAACAAAAGGCTCAAACTACATGTTCAAAATACTTGTGTAATACAAACAATGGACTGTATGAAGGACTGCTGAAATTAAGTGAGGAGTAATAACCAGAATTACATCTTGAGAAGAGAGGGAAATGGAATGGTGGTGGAGACCCAAAGCAGTATGGCGATTTTAGAGTGGGTTTTAAGTCAAGTTATCTGGGCTTGAATACTGCTGGCTCTAGAGTTTGCTGAGGGTTATCCTGGGCAAGTCAACTGTTATCATAGGTTGATGTTAAAATTAGATGAGGACAATATTTAATATGAAATATAGTTCAAGCATATGAAAACTAAAGCATCTGAAAAATAAGCTTCCCTAAAAAAGGAAGAAGTATAGCTTTAGGGTATGGAAAATTAGTTAGCTTCAGACCAGACTGTATCACATTGAGATGAGAAGTATTAGGAGGCTGATAGCTATAAATAGTACAAATCTATGGTTTCTGTAGTAGTACTTAGGGAGCTTCAGCCAGATTGTACCTTTTTGCTCAGATCAAGTGGATAAGGACAGACAACTGTTTTGTAGATTGCTGTTCTGTGTTTCCCCCACTTTATAGAACCTGGGCAGTTGCGTTGATGTGATACAAATCCAGAGCCCTGGCTGGGTCTAGATTGCCTCCTGTACGTAGCTGATGTCTCAGCTCCTCTAGAAGCATTTCTTCCAATATTAAATCCATATGATGAGACCTCATTTTTCTCCCCTAACATTAAAAGTGTACCAATTTTTTTTTGTGTGTTTACCTCTTGCCTCTGTGAGACAGAAAGGAACACATCTCTACCTCTCTGATCATACTTCCCACCCTGGATTAGGCACGGCACAGTGCTGTTGAAAGATCTAAGCCCAAACCTGTTCCTTCAGGTGCTCACCATTGTAGGAAAGGGTAAGGCTCTCCAGTGATACCCAGGAGCTCAGCAGGTGGCACAGTGTCAGAGCTGCCTCTGTGGAG
Organism: Sigmodon hispidus; assembly: GCA_004025045.1. Lineage (NCBI taxonomy): Eukaryota > Metazoa > Chordata > Mammalia > Rodentia > Cricetidae > Sigmodon > Sigmodon hispidus. Next base: position 84,159 of record PVIH01001204.1, read on the forward strand.
AGAGGAACTGTGAACAGCTCCAAGGTGGAAATGCTGCGGAATCGCTGGGATGCCTCCAGTGCTGGAAGCCCCAAACAGCTGGGATCTGATCCATCCAGAGCTCCACAAGCTACTTCCCCAATCTCCATCTCTTCACCATCCTCTTTCTCACCAGCCACAATAAAAACAAAGTCATACAGGTCTTCAGACTCTGCAGCAGACCCCTGACGGGTGCGGGCACCCTTCTTCCCTGCAGCTCGTTTGAAACGCTTTAAGGGCTTAGGCTGAGAGGCTGAGCTAGCTGGAGCCCGTTTGGATGATGTAGAAGAGGAGGCAGACGAGGTGGCGGCTGGAGCAGAGGATGGCTGCTTGGTGCCAGAAGCTTCATAAGAGGTGGCTGGAGGGTACAACTCCCTCTTAGAGTCTGTTCCACCTATTGCCAGACTTTCTTGTGTGCTGCGGCGCGTTACACGAGTGGTAGGTACAGCCCTGGGCATCTGCTTGACTTCACTCTTCCGACGTGTGGCCATTAGTGCTGCAGCACATCGCTCTGCTGCATCCCGCCGAGGCCTTCGTGAGCCTAGCAATAAGGACCCTTCATCCCTTAATGGGGCCCGGCCTCGGGAGGCTTCACCACAGAGGCGGCAAGGCAAGCTACCAGGGCCTGGCTGCCAAAAGCCAGCACTCATGGTGAGGATAAGGATGAAAAGAGCTGACTCAGGCACAGGCCAGGAGTACAGCGACACTTGGCTCACAGCTCCATGGTGAATGAGCTGATGCAACAGCTGTCGTAGTGACTGCTGAGCGGCCACATCAGAGAACAGCAGGTGGCGGAACTTGAGGGTGTGCAGAGAACTAGCCAGGGTCTCTAGAACCCTGCGGTTTGGCTCAGCCACTAGCTCAGTTGCTCCCTGCAACATGTTGCAGATGGTGAGCTGTCGAACATGACGGGAGCTGTGCAGGAGAGGTGAGAAGCGTTGATCACAAAGACGCTTATCAGAAGACACATCAATGGTTCCACGGAGAACATGAGAAAAAAAGGCTTCCATAAACTTGGCTCGCCAACAAGTCACACTCTAAAGAGCAAAGAAAACAGCAGACATCGTCAAGCGCCCTCCTTGTTTCCTTCTAGCAGCAAACATTTCTGGGGACTCATTGAGTTAGACATCAGCCTCAATTACACAAATTCATACTGGTAGCTCCATTCTACAGATAGGCAAGGGCACAAACAGATGAAGGAACATATTTTAGTTCTCTGTAGGGCAAATGTAGTATTCCTTGTCTGACAAATGATGATCTTTGTGCATGCTTGCATATGCAGGTGTAGAGGCCAGAGATTGTAATTCAGCATAGCTTCTCAGGTGCTGTCCACCCTTTTTTTGGTAAAATGACCTTTTACTGGGTTGAGGCTTGTCAAAAAGGTTAGGCTACCAGGCCATCATGCTCAAGGGACCAGTTTCCTTCCCAGTACTGGGATTAAATGTATGAACTGATAGAACTGGTATGATGAATGCCTTGAATCCCAGCACTTGTGAGGCAGGAGCAAGTCTGGTCTATATAATATATAACAACAGGACAACCAAAGCTATATAGAGAAACTTCAAAAAAAGTTAAGTAGGAGGCTCAAGTTGGGAGCATTTAGCTGCCCATGGCAAAGGACCCAAGTTCAGTTCCCAGCACCCACATGATGGCTCACCCAATGTCTCTGGCTTATGTGGTATACATACATAATAAAACATTTCTTTTTTAAAGAGGACCATTATAACCTAGGCTTTGTGTGTTCATGCACATTGAAGCCAAACGATTTGATATTTGAGGCAGGTGCTCTTAATGGGTTCTGTGAGCTAGTAACTCATCTTCCAGTGGGGGGCACACTAGGATTACAATTATGTTGTCTGGCTTTTACATGGGTTCTGGGGATTCAAACAAGTCATCAAGCTTGTCCAATGAACATCTTAAGCACTGAGCCATCGCCTTTAAGTGATCAGACTTATGTGAGGCATTTTACTGACTGAGCTCTTCCCCAAGCCTAACAATTTTTTGGTTGCATGTATATTAACTGATGATTTCTGAAACATGCTTTAGGACATTTACTTCTATCTAGTATGTATACACATGTGGGTATGAGTGGAGAGGCCCAAAGACCATATTGGATCCCCTGGAGCTGGAGCTAGAAGTGGCTGAAGGCCTTTTTTAGGAGGTGATATTGAACCAATGGACCCAGCTGAAATCACAATATTGTGAGCACTGGGCATCAAACCTGTATGTGACAGACAATTGCTGTATTACTGACCTTGCCCAGCTGTAATAAACTTGGAGAGAAGTACAGAAGTTACCACTGATTACTGTACAGGTAAGTGACAATCAAGACTTGGACATAAGAAATCTGGTTCTGAGGAACAATCTGTGTGTGTGCACACATATGTGTTCCCGTGACTGCCAAAGGTTGATATAGATGTCTGATGCCTTTCTTCACTGTGTTATGGTAGAGTCTCACTTGAATCCAGAGCTGATATGATTAGTGTAGCAAGCTTGGTTGGAAATTCTGTTTCTGGGTTGGAATTATAGGCAGGTGCCATGCCCGCCCAGCATTTACACGGGCACTGGGCACTGGGGAATATAATTCCATTCCTGAACACTATGCATTGAGGACTTCTACCTGCTAAGCTATCTCCTTTTTAATTTTTTTTAAAAGTAGTGTCTCACAACTAAATCATACACCTTTAAATTCTTGAACATTTGATTCTAGAACTTAATCTCAACTTACTTTTTAGGAACACCAGCTTTGTTCAGCCCTGTATCATCTCATGCTTAGCCACTTACTTAACCTTTTGATGGTTCCTTTTCCAAATTACTTTGTAGGATGATACAATCAATGTTTTCTTACTATCTAGAATTTGAAGTTCTCCAAGTTGACAGCAAAGATCTTCCTTCCATAAGAGCTTGGCTAACCTCAAGTTTTCTTTACATGAGTATTTTCCTCTGGCTACATCTATCTGCCTTACCCAACCCTTTCTTACACATGTCCTTTGAAACATGTCAGGAATGTTCTCCACTGGATCTACTAACATCCTCTAAGGCTGCTGTTTGTTAGGGCAACACCAACTATCAAACCTTAAGATGTTGCCATACCCCATTGGTGTCTAGTTTCTGCCTGTGTACAAGATCAGAAATTTCTGGGTATAGGAATCACATCTCAGGTTTGTTTTCTCCAAGGCAGATTTTTTGGTGGAAGGGACTTCATCAGACTATTTTGATAAATTAAAAACTGAAGGGAGGGCTGGAGAGATGGCTCAGAAGTTAAGAGTACTGGCTGTGCTTCCAAAGATCCTAAGTTCAATTCTCAGCAACCACATAGTGGCTCACAATCATCTATAATGGGATCTGATGCAGAGTAGTCATACATGAACTATAAATAACATTAAAAAAAAAACCTGAAGGGAACAGATTTCCAATGTTTGATTCAAATCAGAATTTCCTATAGAGTTGTTTTCTTCCACCACCATCCCAAAATGTGTCAGCTTCCCAAATTTACATGTGACATCTGAAACAAGGTCCAAACATCTTGATTTTTAAAAACTATTCCCCCCAGGGCTGGGGAGATGGCTCAGCGGTTAAGAGCACAGATTGTTCTTCCAGAGGACCGGGGTTCAACTCCCAGCACCTACATGGCAGCTCACAACTGTCTGCAGTTCCTGGCAAACAAAAATAAATAAATAAATAAAGTTTAAAAAAAAAAAAAAAAAAAAAAAACTATTCCCCCCAAATATTCTAACGTTTAAAAGGTTAGGAAGGGCTACCTCATTCTGAAAGACACTAAGTCTGAGAGTTTGAGGGTTCCCCCCCTTTAAGTGAGAAGTTTTAGAGTTGTGGGGAATGGTGTGTGGCTCCAGAGTTCTAAGTCAGGTTGCCAGGGGTGTCTGCTTTGTAGCTAGAGTCTCATGACCTTGTATCAGCCCTACTTTCTTCTGAGTGCTGGAACTACAGATGTGTGCCACCATACCCAGCTCAAGGCCCCACAGTCCTTTTCTAAGGTGTGTTAATGGGTATGTGGACCTCAATGCAGGCTCCAATACTCATCTGTGCACTTGATCTCTTTTCCTCTCTAATATGTAAAGAAGTCTATCGCCTGCTTTATGGTGAAGATTATTACAGGAATCAAAGAAGATGAAGATATTCTAAAAGACAAAGTGTTACCGCCACAACAGCTGATTACTAGTCAGGATGGACACTACAACAAAACCTTTTCTCTTTGGTCCTTATTCTACCCATCTCAATCTTCCCTACCAGAGCAACACCCTCAATTCAAATCAGGAGGGAGGCTCTTAATATCCTCAGTTTAGCCTTTTGTCCTAGTTTCTGCCTGCAGTGGAAATATTTAGGACTGATTTCATGCTTGAGTCAACCTACATGTCTTGCTCACCTGCAGGACGACACTGGGGAAACAGAAAAACCTTAGCTAGTAAACTTCTCTCTACTTTGGAATGCTAAGTATTGGGCCCAAGGCCTTGTGCATATTAGACAATGCATTTCTAACCTTTATGTTTATTGTATTTTGCTTGTGTATGTATCTGTACAACTCACACTTGCCTGGTTTGAAGAGTCAGGAAGAGCCACTATATGGGAACTGGGAACTGTTATAAAAAATATAAAAAAAAATGTCTTATAAAAAAATCACCAAGTGCCCCCTGACATTCCTCCATCCTCTGCTTAGTTTTGGGTGATAGCAAAGGATGTTCTTGACTCCTTCAGGGTCTCAAAAGCACTTTCCCTACACATTTTTTGGCCTACATGCAGCTTATTTTTTTAATCTTACCATGCAGTTCAAGCTTACCTCAATTCTGCCTCAGCATCCTGGGATTATAGTCATGTACAGAAATAATTTTATTTAAAAAGAAAAAAAAGCCTTTATTTACTTTTATTTGCTGTGGTGTTTGCCGGGAACTGGAACTACAGACAGTTGTTAGCTGCCATGTAGGTGCTGGGAATTGAACCCTGGTTCTCTGGAACAGCAGTCAGTGCTTTTAACCTCTGAGCCATCTCTCCAGCCCTATAGGTAAGTCGTAAGGCTATGAAAAATATGTGCAAGATTGTGATTTAAGCTATTGTGTCTGTTTCTGAATGGGGAATATGTAGGTGAAATAGCTAAAGGCTGGACTTTTTCAGACCTGTTAATGAAAGTGTAACACCACCAATGTGATAACTGCATGAGCAGCATGAGACAACTAATAGAAACAAGTATTCCAGAGCCAAACTGCTTCAAGCTATATCTATCATTTACAAAACTATAACCTTTGGAAAGACCTCATTCTACCTATTTCATCATCTATAATTACCAAGAGTCACTGTGAAGGTTAAATATATAAAGTTACAATAGTTATCTGAATGACTTCTCATGACTTGACTTCTCATGAATTCTTATACAAGTAGAAGTTATTTTGTTCCATTGCTATCTTTTAGAATATATGCTAGAGGGGGCTGGAGAGATGGCTCAGTGGTTAAGAGCAACGTCTGCTCTTCCAGAGGACCCGGGTTCGATTCCCAGCACCCACATGGCAGGTAACAACTGTCTGTAGTTCCAGTTCCAGGCAAACACCAAGGCAAATAAAAAAAAAAAAAAAAAGAATATATGCTAGAAAATAAGAAATCTAGTTCAAGTAACTCCTTTTATGGACTACAGCACAATACAAACAATACACCTTCTTGCTTGGGGGTAGTGGAGATGACACATTGCTAATAAGACTTGGTCTGTCCTCCATGAGCTGAGAAGTGTAATGTGTAAAGAGGTGTATAAATAAGGGAGGGCTACATATGTCCTTGTTAACATCAATAGATATTCACAGATATTGTCCATTTTACTTCTGCATGCAATGTTTTTGTTTTGCTGCCACTGAGAAAGGGTTTGTAGCCAGGCACAGTGCACGCCTTGAATCCTAGCACTCTGGAGGCAGAGTCAGGTGAACCTCTGTGAGTTCAAGGCCAGCCTGGTCTACAAGACAGCCAGGGCCTCACAGAGAAACCCTGTCTTAAGAGGAAGGGGAAATTGTAGTTTTGTTACCAGGGCTGGCCTCAAGATCACTAGTTGCAAATGACTTTGAATTCCTTATCTTCCTTCTTCCACCTCTAAGTGTAGACATTACACGGCTACTTTCATCACCACCCCTATTTTCTCTCTCCCTCTACCCCCCCCCCAAAAGCAAAGCTCCATTTTTTATATGTAAGGTATGTGCATGAGTGTTTTGCTTCATATTTGTAAGGTATGTGTATGAGTGTTTCTTTGCACAGTGCCTGAGGAAGTAAGAAGAGGGTATCAGATCCCTGGAATTAGTTACATATTGTTTTAAGACACTATGTGAATGCTAGGAACTAAACCTGGGTCTTCTGGAAGAAAGGCCACTCTCTACTACTGAGGCATCTCTCCACCCCTCAAAAGCCATTAAGGGAAGTTTGCCTGATCCTGTCATGAACACATTTAGCACGCCTGAAGTACCATAGGCTGGTCCTGTTGATATATTTTTATTTTAAACAGTCTCATAAGGGTTTTATTCATTCATTGCATTAATCCCTTGAAGTCAGCCTGGGTACATACCATGCTCCTTAAACTTTATATAAAGATAAACAACTCTATCTCTCTAGGAGTTCAGGATGACCTATTTTGTTAGAAGTTGTACAACAAAATGTTAAATGCTGCACTATTCTATATCCCCGGAAGAGGAAAAAAGGCGTTTTTTTTTTGATAGCAGAAAACTGATTTAGAACCAATAATCAGGTATAGGCCAACTCTGGATTATGTGTATGTTACATATTTGTTTTTATGACACAGACAATTTTGAGCATTATACCATATATTTAAACGTTTTTATTTTATTCTTTCAGGATGTAGCCTTGTACCACCATACCCAACAACATATTTTTAGAATGATTTTATTTGAAGATACAGATGTAACAATTCCTGTGTTATTGACTATTTTCCTGTTCTAAAGATGGAACCCTGGACCTTGCATATGCTAGGGAAGTGCTCTACCACTAAGCCAAATCTTTAGTCTTATAAATATTTAAATTGTTTCTAGTGTTTTTGATATTAAACTAAAAATCTTAGAATAAATCTTCGTGGCTGGCTCAGCGGGTAGAACACTGACTGTTCTTCCAGAGGACCTGAGTTCGATTCTCAGCATCCACATGGCAGCTAACAACTATCTATAATTCCAAGATCTGACATCCTTACACAGTTATACATGCAGGCAAAAACACCAATTCACATAAAATTAAAAAAAAGAATAAATCTTCATGATTATGTACTTTTACATGCTATGAATTCTAAGAGGCAGAATTACTAACAAAACACCACCAGAGGCCAGATCTAGTAGCTCTTTAATCCCAGCATGAAGGAGGCAGAGGCTGAGGCAGAAGGATCTCTGTGAGTTTGAGGCCAGCTTGATCTACAGAGTGAGTTCCATGACAGCCAGGACTGTTAGAAAGAGAAACCCTGTCTCAAAATAAACAAACAGACAAATGGATGAATGAACAGGTTTTTTTCCCAACTAATCAGGAGTCAGTAAGAGTCTTTTTTTGTTGGCAGTGGGGTTTGTTTTGTGTTGTCTAACACTGCTGGATATACACTCTTAACACTAACTTATACTTCCAAATCCTCAGCAGATATTTTTAAGTTATAGGTAAGATGAAGACTAGTTATATGCTAAAACAGGAATCAGAAAAAGACATCTGAAGTAGTCACCAAATTAGAACTTTTGGCTAAGTAATTTAAGATCACCCTAAGCCTCCCTATCTTCTGAGATAATTTGAGCCAATTAAACAAACTATACAATAAATCTCTAGAAGCTTTGAGATGTTGGATAAAGAAAGTTTGTATCACTTGCTGGTCAGCAATACTGCAATACTGAAATACTGAGAGAAAGTATGTCTCTCTATTTCTGTTCAAGAACTCCAGTGATTTCTCTCTGAATTAGTGAATAGAATTTTGGGGCAAAAAGAGTCTTACTAGAAACTCTTTCCAACTCCTTTCATATCTTTCTGAGTTCTCTGTATGCCCTTAACATCCTTATATCAAGTTATCCAGACTATTTGTACACTTAGTAATAGGAAGCTTATTACTTCTGAAATTATCTTACTTTATTATTAATAATTATAGTTTCTCCTTTAGAGTAGCAAAAACATAATTCTCTTTTAGATTCAAATCTATTAATCTTTAGCTCATGTTTCTTAAGTTTATTTCTTTTTCAGAAATAACATTTCATATTTCAAAGGTGACTCAAATAATGTGGCTTTGACTTTCTTTTTTTGTTTTTTTTTGATCCTACAAAAAGCCTGACTACTGTAGAACCAGACAGGACAAAAAAAAACAAAACAAAAAACAGGACTACCCTATTCTACACACTCATAAAACAGGGTCCACAATGACACAATGAGTAGCTTCAACCATTATTTTAGCCCTTAAACCTTTTTCTTTTTTGAGTGTTTTGTCTACATATATATCTATGTGCATGCCTGGTACTCAATGAGGCCAGAAGAGGGTGTTGAGTCTAGAGTTACAAGCAGCTGTGAGGTGCCAGGTAAGTGATGGGAACTGAACCTGGGTTATCTGCAAAAATGGCCAATACTCTTTACTTTGGGCCATCTCTTCGGACTCCCACCCCCACTTTTTATATGCTAAAAACTTTTTATATAGCTTCTCTTAAGCCAGATGAATGTACCAAAGCCTTGCAAACTGAGTTTTGTACTACCTTTGCTATTTATTTGTTTATTTATTTCTTTTCTTTTTTTTTTTTCTAGTTTGGACCACTGTACCAACTCTGTCAAAAATTCAAGGAATCTTGGGCCTGCATTCCATTGTTATCAGACTCTTTCCTGTGAACTCTGTAATTGTGGTAAACAAGTCAAGGCTAAACACTAAATGAGCTAAAATTTTGGACAATCACTTACACCCAGTCCACAAATCCAATCCAGTTCCCAGTTTGTGTCTGTATGTTATATTTGCTTTTACTGTTCAGGATTCTTCCTGGTACCTTAACTCACCTCCAAACCGGAAGGCCTTGTTTTCATCAGCTCATCCCAGAGTCGGCGCCAGATGGCCTGAGTAGAGAGACCTGTAGGAAGAAACATCACAGTTGGCTGCCTGCTGCCCAACATAAAGCACACCAGCTTTTTATATTGTTCTCTGGTTTCAGAGGACAAATATAGCTGGCTGAATAGCTAAAAGCACTGACTTTAGGACAGATCATCTACATTTGAATATTAATAAACTACTCTAAAGCTATATGATCATGAGCAAACTACTTAATTTTTTTTCTTCATCTGTAAAGTGTAATTAATATCTATTTCATAGGGCTGTTGAAAAAGGATTAAGTGAATAAATGAATTTCTCTGGGTCTGCCTGGCCCATCAAGGTTATATAAATATTAAATGTTAACTGTTCCAATGAAGAACAGCAATTTGGTAAAATAGAAAAACTAATGTTCAAAAGTTCTAGTTATAGCTTGTTTGTGTCTTAGATTAACAGGGATGGTATACATATGTTACAAGACAACTTTGAAATGATAATAAAGTATGTATGAAGATACTTTAAAAAATCTATTTTTTTTCATGTGATATGTGTTTTGCCTGCATGTATATTATACACCACTTGTCTGATGTCCACAGAGGCCAGAAGAGGATGTTGAATCCCTGGAATTGGAGCTATAGATAGTTGTGAACTGCCATGTGGATGTTGAGGCCCAAACCCAGGTTCTTTCCAAGAGCATCAGGAAGTGCTCTTAAATCGAGGCATCTCACTATATGAAGGTGTTTTTTTGATATTTGCTCTTTGAGACAAAGTCTCACTATTTAGCCTTGGTTGTTCTAGAATTCAATTCACTATGTAGACCAGGCTGGTCTCAAACTAATAGAAATCTGTTAGCCTCTGTCATCTAGAGTGACAGGATTAAAGGCGTGTACCACCACAGCTGGCTAAGGTATTTTTTGAAAAGCATGAAGTTGCCGTTATTGTCTTTTAATAATTTATTTTCATTTTATGTGCATTGATGCACTGTAAGTGTTGAGTACCCTAGAACTGGAGTTACAGACAGTTGTGAGCTACCATGTGGTGCTAGGAATTGAACACAGGTCCTCTGGAAGAGTAGTTAGTGCTCTTAACTGCAGAGCCATCTCTCCAGCCCCAAAAAGCATGAGGTCCTAACTGGGTATCAGGTATAAAAGTATCCTGAAGAACATTACAGTGCCTTGTTCACAATCACTGACTGAGAAAGAGTTAGAGAAACACTTACCTTTTTTGAGGGCAGTTTCCTCAATTCTCTCCAAGTAATATATATTGAGCAGAGGTAATATGCTTTGAAGTATTGGGCCTGGGAGGGCTGCAAAAACCAAAACACAACGTTTACTATCAGAAAGTTTAAGGCAGCTGGAAATTCAGGGGAAGGGATGAGTTAAACAAACAGACTTGCTCACTGAGGTTAGTATACTTCTGCCTAAGAAGCACTGGACCCTGAGTATACTCTGAGCTAGTACCTTCCTATGAAAACCAAAGATAACTTTTATTCTCTAAACTCATTATACCTAAGAAACAAAAACCATTTTTTTCCTGTATTCTGGAAGTGGAAGGATCAGGAATTCAATGCTAGCCCTGACTATAAAGTTTCCCTATTATAGGCTTTTGGGTTGCCTTTACTTATTCTCCCTCTTGGCTCATTACAAAAAGCAGTTCTAATCGAGAGAGAGAGAGAGAGAGAGAGAGAGAGAGAGAGAGAGAGAGAGAGAGAGAGAGAGAGAGAGAGAGAGAGTGTGAGTGTGTGCAAAGTTAAATAATTTGTTCAACTTCAGGTATAAAGTTCCTTTAGTTTATCATATTCCTTCTTAGAACTAGAAATTGGGAAAAAAAAAAAAAACCCTGCTTTTGTATTGTTTGAGTTAAAATCTTATTCCAACATTTGGAAGGCTGGAGCAGGAGGGTTATTGAAAGTTCAAGCTAGCCTGAGCTATACATGAGCACCAAGCCACTGAGGGGCCACATGGCAAAACCCTGACTCAGTAAAATAAAATAGGGGTATGTGTATTGTGGGGGTTTGTGAGGAAACAGAAATGACTACCTGATGACATTAAAGATCATGCTTGAAATTTGTTTAACATAATACCTGTCCATAAGAACAGTAAGTATTGGCTATTATTGTGTTTATTCTGTCAACAGCATCACTATTCTATTAGGCTTAAGATCTTATAGAATGCCAAAACTTCCATTCCTTGATCTACTTTAAAAAATTTTTTAAAAATTATGTGTGTATGTATGTGTCTATATGGAGCTATGTGCAAGTGAGGTGCCTGCAGAGGCCAAAAGATGCTGGATCTACTGGAGTTGGAGTACAGGCAGTTTTTAATCTGACATGGGTGCTAGGAATGGAACTGCTGTGTAAAAGGGTTCTTATCACCTCTCTCACTTTGAGACAGGGTTTCTCTGTTTAAGAGTCTTGAAATTCACTTTGTAGACCGGGCTACCCTCAACTCACATAGATCTACCTGCCTCTGCCTCCCAAGTGCTGGGATTAAAGATATGCACCCAACTTCCGGGCTAGCCTCCCCCTCAAAAGACAGGGTCACATTCCTGGCTGGCTAGTAGCCAGAGGCAATCCTCTGACTCAGCCTCCTAAATGCTGGAATCACAGGGCGAGAAACACAGACACAGACAGACAGACAGACAGACAGACAGACAGAGACACACACACACACACACACACACACACACACACACACACACAGACACACACCCCTCTTCCTCAGTGTATTGTTTTCTTTAATTGAATAACTGAATTTTGAGATCCAAGAATCTAGTGAACTTTTTAACATTTAGGTATTCAATGATATTTATTATACCTGTTGAATAAGAGCATTATTTCTCTGTGCTATTACACTAGGGTAGGCCTATCATTTGAACCTCTTTCTTTGACCATCTCTCTATTCTCTCTAAATCTTGCTCTTCCTGATGACATTACTCTGCTCAAACCTTTCAAAAGCTCTCTATTCAAGATAAAGTTCAAAGCTCGGTCCTGATGCCCAAGACAGCACACCTTTACCTTATCCTCTTGGGGATGCACCACAGGAGGGAGTTTGAGGTCAGGACAGGCTGCAGGAGCCTTTGGATTGTTGGGTTTGACAGCAGCTGTGTTCCCTCTGATTTACCTCACTGGCCCATTGGATTGGTTCTTAATTTTTTATTTTTCACTACACTCTTATGTTGCCTCTATTTACGTCTCCCTCTCAGCAGTGCTAGTCCACTACTTTCAAGAAGCTTTCCTGACTGTTCTCTAGCTCACCCTGCACTGCAACTTCTATAAGTTCTCCCTGGAGTCAAGTTCTCTCCACTGGGTGGCTGTTTACTTGATCTAGCCCACTAGAGCTCTCCTGTTTCCTCTCAAGCAGGAATAATGGGTCAGTGATGAGGACACAGGAAGGTCATTCCTCCACAGCGTCCTCCTTTTCCTCTCCATTCTATCCCCTCATCTAACCGCCTCTGTTTAATCCCCTCTCACACCTACAGGAATTCTCATCTCTTCTACCTACAAACTCTACTTTCTCTCTAGCTCTTTTTTTCCTTTTTGTTTGTTTGTTTGTTTGTTTGTTTTGAGATAGAGTTTCTCTGTATAGCCCTGGCTGTCCTGGAATTCATTCTGTAGACCAAGGTGGCCTTGAATTCATAGATACCCACTTGCCTCTGCTTTCCAAATGCTGAGATTAAAGGCACGTGCCCCACCACCTAGCCCTTTACTTCCTTCTAGTTCATACTTTTTCTTTTTTAAATGCTTCCTCTCTGCAACCTGGGGCCTCCATTAACCACTTATCTCCTCTTCTAGTTAAGATTAGCATCTCAGAATCTCCAGGCTGCAGCGGGCTTCCACATTTCCAGGACTTCTCAGCGCCACTGAGGCCTTTCTCCCATTCACCATAGGGTCAGCCTGACCTTTTTCTGGCACAGGGCTTCCACATCTATACTCACACAGGGCCTGAGGACTTCTCACCCTCTCTTCTCCCCCACCTCCACCTACAGGAAGGCCCTTGGGCCTGCTCTCGACGGGTAGCCTACTCCAAGCACAAAAGGACTCCGTAAGGCCTTAGAAAGTACTCTGGAGCCTCAACCCTTCAAACCAGCCTCCTCCTGGTTTATCAAAACCTCAGCCTAAATTCTTATCTGACCAAGGCCTACCTTCTGGTAAAGATGTCACCCCCACCCACGGGGCCTTCTGGGATAACATCCACTGTACATCCCAAGGCCAGGAGTTACCTCTCTCCTTCCCTACCTCCCAATTTGCCTGACCTGTGATTTCATCCAACTTCAGCCTGATCCTCCTCCAGCACCATTCTGTCAGGCCCATGGCCTCCTTCTCTTGAAGCCAGGCCTGCCTCAAAGAGCCCTAACTTTTTTTTTTAACTCTCCACCGTCACTTTTCACACCGTGGACCCTTCTCCTCCTAAGCTGCCAGGCCGCTGGCCCGTGCTGCGCTCCTGCAGCAGGGCCTTTAGGAGACCATCTGGTCTGGGCGCTCCAGGCCGCTGGCCTTCGCTGTTCAGTCTGGACCGCCCGGACAGGTCTAGCCCTTAGGTATGGGCCGCTCTCAGGCCTGAGGCCTCGCTTCCCTCCCATCCGGACCAAGGCCTCTTCCCCAGGACGCATCCTTCCCTTTCGGGCTTGTCTGCCCGGGATACCCTGGCCCTCGGCCCGCCTGAGGCCTCCTGGGCCCTTCCCGCCCACTGCTCGGTCCGAGCCTGTCCCCGCTGGCCGGACCTCTCCAGGCCCCTGCACTCACTTTCTCCCCTTCTTCACCGCCCCGGCCCATCCACCCGGCCCCCGGCGCTAGCTGCTCCGCAGGCGGATCAGCAGCTCAGCTGAGCGCTGAGGTCCAGGGCGTCGGGCGGTGCGCTCGCTCCCTTCAGCTCTTGGGCCGTCAAACAGGCCACGGCGCCCCCAGCCCTGCAGCCTGTCCCCCAAGCCCGCTCCTCCGCTCTCCACTCGGCCGCCTCACCCCGCCCATCCGCTGGGCTCCGGGAGTCCAGCACCCAGGTGTACCCGCAGACAGCGGAGGCCCCGGGCCGTCAGGTTAGCTGGCTCCGGGCCTGGCCTCCTTGCCTCGGGCCCGGCCTGCCAATTTCGGCCCCTGCCCCGGAGCAGCCGGGCCATCCCCGCCCGCCCGTCCGTCCGTCCGTCCGTCCGACATCCGAGACTCCCCAGTCCAGCCGTGCCCAGCACAGTGTCAGTTCCGAGCCTACGGCTCCGGCCTGCCAGTCCAGCCCCGGTCGCTAGGGCCCGGCCAGCTCTGCCCCACACCGGGCCTCCCGGCCTCGCCCCCCGCCCGGCCCCCGCGCCCCCCGCGGCAAGCCGTGCTTCGGGTCCGCTCGCTCATCTAGTCTCGGTCTTCACTCTGCCCAGTCCTGTCAGTCAGGGAATTCATGCTCCGACTCGAGAATCCGACTCCCAGTGCCCCGGGCTGGGCCTTGCCCCGGGCCTCCCGGCCTCGCCCCCCGCGCCCCCTAGCCGCTGGGCCGCCCCCGCTCGCAGCTGGAGATAGCCCCTCACTCCGCGACTTACCCCACACCCCGCTCTCCAGAACCCCCATATGGGCGCTCACTGCCCGCCCGCACAGCTCGAACAGGGCGGGGGGAGCGCTGGGGCCCGAGGCCGAGCTCTTCGCTGGCGCCGCCTCCCGGGACGTGGCCTCCATGGTCGTTGCCGCCGCTACCTCACAGAACCAGCAACTCCGGGCGCGCCAGGCCTCGGGCGCCGCCATCTTGGGGAGGTGCGCGAGCCCGAGAATGGCACACGGAGACCGCCATCTTGAAGAGGTCAGCTCTTAGGACCGCTCCATAAGTGATATGGGTAAAGCCAGTATCTACACTAAAAGAAGGTCAAGCAAATTAGCAGATATTTCAAGTATCTTAGGAAATGACGTTTTTAGAAAATATTTTAGATTAATAAATTTGGTCTGGGAGTGGCCAAAAGGATGTTTCTTAGCAAATCCTTCGCAGGCTTGTATAACCAGCTTCCCCTACCTTCTGCAGCTAGCGAGTGGTACAGGCCAATTTGTGCATGTGTTCGAGACTACGATGTGTATGCCGCACTTCCGGCCGGGTCGCCGGATATCCGTCAAGTGACCCTTACAAGTCCTTCTTGATCCTGAAGTGTAGTTACGGCTGTTTCTCCTGGTGTTGAATTCCAAACAGCATCCTGACATGGGCCTAGAGGATGAACAAAAGATGCTGACCGGATCCGGAGACCCCAAAGAGGTAAGGCTAGGAGGTTGGCTTTTACTCTCTTCAATGCCTTGAGGTCCAGGACGTAGCGCATCAAAGCACTTTCCCGGGCATTCTTAGTCTGGGTTTACCTCCTAGGCTTTGCAGGCTTGAGAGAGGTAGCTTCCTTTGCTCATCTTCAGAATTGGTTGAGTGACCTTGGGCAAATTAATGGCTAGTTCTTTTTTTTTTTTTCAGTGCTGGCTTTCCAACCCACGAATGTGAAGGTTTGACTAGAGGCATAATGCTGTACCGTTTAAGCTTGTGTAAAAAAAAAAAAGTGTGTTTTCTACCAGTCGGATGTTTTTAGGTTGTGATTTGACAAGTGTGTAAAGCAAACAGACCAGCGTTAGTCTTTAACCTAGCTTAGGTCAGTATTTGTGGAGGTTCCGGGGGACCTGAGCCTTATACTACTTTTCGTGAAAAAGTGGATCAGGAATTGGGGTGTAGCTTCGCGAGAAAAGGTTTGCTTAGCATCTAGAATACCTGTGTTCTCTTTCCAGCACCGCAAAGAAAAAAAATGGTTCTTTATCTTTTGAGGTGGAGATGGCTGAGGATTTGTGTCTTTGGGGACAGTGTAAGAATGTGCAGTGTAATTCTGCCGGGAAAGGGGGAGCTCTTTCCCAGGCTGAATATCAGTGTGATAAATAGTGTTTACGGTTCTGCGTGCTTTATATGTACTAAGACATTTAACTTGCCATTTTCCCGTGAGGTAAATATTAGGTACATTATTTTGTCATTATTATAGATGAGACAGCAAGCAAGAAAGTTTATCTTTTCTAAAGTCACACAACTGGCAGCAAGACAATGCAGCTGAGAATAAGAGTCAACAGAACTTCACAAAAGTGACTCACTTTGCTTCCATTTTCCATATATTTATCCTTCAGAACATGCTATTTGTGGCTTTTAATTTGGAATTATTTCGACAATTGTTTACGTCTTAATTTTTTTTAGTTTTAGCAATTTTCAGAAAGTGGTGGAGCCAGGCTCAGAAACTTCAGCAGGATACTAAAAAACCACATTGGCAATAGATTAGTTTTTTTTTTAAATATTTATTTAAATATTCTATTTTTATTTTTTATGTGAATTGGTGTTTTTCCTGCATGTATAACTGTGTAAGGGTGTCAGATCTTGGAATTACTGACAGTTGTTAGCTGCCATGTGGATGCTGGGAATTGAACTCAGGTCCTCCGGAAGAACAGTCAGTGCTCTTAACCACTGAGCCATCTCTCCAGCCTCAGATAAAATTAAGAAAATTGGTCATGGTGGTCCCAGCATACCGAGGCAGAAGCAGGAAGGATCTCTGAATTCAAGGCCATCCTGATCTTCATATCAAACTCCAGGACAGCCAGAACTAGAGAGAGAGACCCTGTGTCCAAAACAAAATAAAAACCAAAGCCAACAAATCAATAAATATTAAAATGAAGAAAGTTGAATTAATTTTATGAAAGATCCATAATTATTGGAGATTAAGACCTTTTAGTCAATGTGGCTTTGGTTTTTCTCATTGGTGGAAACAGTCTATACTTAAACCTGTATTTGAATTTTTTTGACTGCTATTTTTTTAATACACTTTTTAAAAGATCTATTTATTACTATACAGAAGAGGGCATCAGATATCACTATCATAGATGGCCGTGAGCCGCCATGTGGTTGCCGGGAATTGAACTCAGGACCTCTGTAAGAACAGTCATCGCTCTCAACTCCTGAGCCCTCTCTCCAGCCCCCTTGACTGCTATTTTTGACATAATTACTAAGTTGTAGCATTGCTAATTGGGAAATGACATGATGGTCTAGAACACTAATTTCAAGGTTTTTTTTTTCCCCACAATTTTATTTTTTCTGTAAGCATCTGTGTTTTGCTTGCATGTAGATCTACACAGATATACATGTAATACATATACCACTTGCATTGTTTCCCCCAAAACTGGAGTTGCAAATGTTTATGAGCCACCATGTAGACGCTAGGAAGGACCTGGGTTCTTTGGAAGAGGGACAAGCTCTCTTAATGGCTGAGTCATTTTTTGTGTGCGCATATAGGAGGAGTTGGTTTGTGTATGGGTCTGTGTATAGATCTTTTCACATGGGCTCATGGGATCAAACTCAGGTTGTTGGCAGCAAGCAATTTTACCTGATGGTTTTAGGACTTTTTTATTCTTATGCTGGACCTTGAATCCAGGACCTTAAGTATTCTGAGATTGTACTTTACCACTGAGTTCTGGTGTCAGGTGTGTGTGTGTGTGTGTGTGTGTTGGGGGGCTTTTTCAACATGAATATTTTTGTGCGTATTACTCTTACTTGCATGTATGTCTCAGCACCAGTGTGTGGCCTGGTGCTCAGAGGAGTCACAAGAGGGTGTTGGATCCCCGGGCACTGGAATTAGAGATGATTGTGAGCTGACATGTGGATGTTGGGAATGAAACCTGGTTCTTTTGTAAGAGTAGCAAGTTCTCTTGGCCACTGAGCCATTTCTCCAGCCTTAAGTAGCTTCACACTTAGGGGAAACCTTGTCTGTCATGAGAGTAAAGAGCTGTCACAGTGGAGCCTCTCTTCTTCCCTTCTAGGGTTCTGCCTTGTGCAGGATTTGGGAAATAGGGTTGAGCTCATCTTTTTATTTCTTTATGTGCCTTTACTCTCTCTTCTTCCAAGAGAAGATTCCTGCATATATAGGCAGGTAAATAACTGTATCATGCACCAGATTTAGGACTATGCTGATACTTCTATAGGTAATTTTTATAATTCGGCAAAGAAAGGAAACTAATTTGAAGGTACACACTGGGATAAGAAAGATTATGGAGGGCCTGGTGTTTCTAAGTTCTTGAGTGGAGTTGTATAGACTTTTATAATTATATTGATCTGCAAGCCAGAGAGCAGTGGTTATAAGTTTAGTTAAGTTGGCTTAAGAAAAGGACTTAGGTTTGACCATTTTCATATTCCATATTCCAGTTAAGAAGCTAGAAAAAGAGCTGGAGAGATGGTGTAATGGTTAAGATCCAGTACTGCTCTCAGAGGATTCAGTTCAGTGCCTGCTCTTCCATCAGGTGGCTCACAATCGCCTTAACTTTGGTTCCAAAGACTCTGAGGTCTCTGTAGTCCTCAGGCTCCTGCATTAATGTGTACATACATTGCCTCCCCCCATAGTTAAAAAAAATAGTGAAAATCTTAAGATTAAAAAGTTAGTTTTTCTTCAAACTTAGCTTGGGATATAAAGACAAAGTTTAGCTATTTCTAGCAATATTCACCAGATACTTCAGTTATTGTTTTGAGACAGGATTTTATGTTGTTCGGGCTGAACTCAAACTTGAGCTTCAGATCCTCTGCCTTTAGTGCTGGGATTACAGCAGAGAACTTCAGACCTGTTTAAGTCAAAGCAGAGTATTTTTGTTTTGTACGTTGGTGTGTTGTTTGGGTGTGTATGTATGTTCATGTGTCAATGATATTTTGTTTTCTCTTTCAGTGTGGGAATTGGACCAAAGTCTTTGTACAATGTTAGGAAAGCACTTTGTCATTGAGTTAGTTCCTTAGACTCTCAAAATACTTTTGAGTCCTTTAGGTCTCATTGGATTATCTGATGGTTTGAGTCTATTGCCAGGAAGTATTTAATAAACACTACTTATTGTTTCTAAACTGGGATTACTCTTAAAGATGACTAATTCCATCCTAAAGGCTATGTGTACTTCATAAACTGTAGACTGTCAGGCATACTTAGATCTTACTGATCAAAGCAAGGTGGTGTCTGTCTTAAAATAATACAATATGGTGAAGTGGTATACATGGAGACAGCTACCTTTGAAAGATTTTATGAAGTGGGCATAGTGGCTTATACATATATAATGTCCTAGAATTGTTCAATGAACAATGAAGAGTTCAAGGCCAGCTAGGGCTACAAGCAGAGCACTATCTTTTTTTTTTTTTTTTAATTTTTTTTTATTTTATGTGAACTGATGTTTTGCCTGCATGTATAACTGTGTAAGGGTGTCAAGATCTTGGAATTACAGACAGTTGTTAGCTGCCATGTGGTTGCTGGGAATCAAACTCAGGACCTCTGGAAGAACTGTCAGTGCTCTTAACCTCTGAGCCACCTCTCCAGCCTGCAGTACACTATCTTAAAAGTAAAAGGCTATTGGGATGATAAAAGTGACTGCCTCCACACCTTACAACCTGAGTTCAACCTCCAGGACCTACATGGTGGAAGGAAAAAACTGATTTTCACAAGTTGTCCACTGACTTTTCTATGTGTTTGCTGTGGCAGATGTGCAGCCAGACATAATAAAATGTAATTTAAAATTAAATTTAAAAAAGAAAAGAGTGGGAAGAAGAAAGAATGGCAGGAGAATTTATTGCTTCTAGTTATTGAGAGAAAAGGTCATGTCACATAACGCAGGGCAATGTAGGGAAGTGAGCAAAAGGAACTAGAAGAGCTGGGTGTGGGTATATATTGTATAGTTAATAAAAATACTCTGAAATATCAGAGGATAGAACCAAGGGAAGTCTGGGAGTGGTGACCCATGCCTTTAATCCCATCACTTAAGGAGGCCAGGTTCCTTCTGGATCTCTGAGTTCAAGGCCTAACAGAGCCAGGCAGTGGTGGCACATACCTTTAATCCTAATGCTAGGAAAGTTGAATTAGGGATTGAGATAGTTGGGTAGAAAAAGACAAAGCTGGAGGGGTCCTTGGCCTGCCTCTTCCTTTTTAGGCTGAGGACAGAGAGGTTTGGAGTCTGAGGATTTGTGAAGAGAGGTCTGAGGAGTTGGCTATGTGAGAAATGGAAAAAGGGCCATGGTTTGTTTCTCTGTCTCTGATAATTCATTTTTTCCCTAATATCTGGCTTCAGGTTTTTATTATTATACTAAATAGAGTTCATGCAATATCTGGGCATGGTGGTAGCACATGCCTGTGATTCAGGCTGAGACAGGAGGACTGCTGGAAGTTTAAGACCAGGCTGGTTACACAGTGAGACCTTGTCTCAAAAGACTAAAACAAGCAGGGCAGGAGAAATGGCTCAGGGCTTAAGAGCTTGTGATGCCCACGCATGAGCATTACACACACACTGAGGGGGCTAGAGACTGGAAGATCACTAGGACTTGCTGCCTCCCTTATAAGGTTCAAGAGGATACCTGATGCACCCCCCATCCCCCCCTAGCTTCCATGCACCACAGTGATGCATACACCTGCACACACATTACATACACTACACAAACAACACACCACACACACAAGTATTTTATAAAAATTGGGAAGGGGGCTCAGTATGGTAACTCATCTATAATTTCAGTGCTTGGGAAGGCGAGGTAGGGCTGTCACAAAAATGAAGCCAGCTGGGCTAGAGTGAGACCTTACCAAATCAAACAAGGAAAACAAGGCTCAGAGCCTTGGTTTCTGTGGAAAGGAATGATGGAGGCAAAAGAAGCAAGCTTGGTCAAATTGAGACCTGAATAGTTTGAATAATCAGTGAGCTCTGAACTATGGTGCTGATCTCTTGTTGACATTTGGCTCTGGAGTAGGGACAATACAATGTTTGTTTGTGTGTGAGATTTGCCTAAGGAAGTGACTGGTTTTAGATTGACTGGTACATGAAAGATGTGTTCTCAGGCAAACTGCATTTTATCTCTAAAAATTAGCTAGTTCTTGCAGGGCAGGATTTAGCACTGAAATTAGCAGGGACCTATGAACAAAACATCATTATAAATTATGTGATTAATAGTATTTTTCCCCATAATTATAGTTTCAGTATGATTGGGGAAATGTATGTTATAAAATTGCTGCTGACACTAATTTTTTTTTCCTTTTGTAGGAAGAAGAGGAAGAAGAATTAGTGGTAAGTGCTGCTTCAGGTTTTGAACTACCTTACTAGAAGTAGGAAATTTGAGCTTCATGAAACTCTAGGGCATTTTAAGCAATCTGTGACAACTTGGGGAAGATGATGAAATAAGCCTTTAATATCTTATATCCAGGGCAGTGTTTGGGAATGTGAGCCTAAACAAAGTCTTCTCTAGGTTTTGGGGCTTCTTTGGTCATGCCAGGAGACAGACAGCATCTTAAAGGGCTGGCACTCATTTGCTGTTTTTGGTTTAATAACTCTGAGAGGAAATTTCTTAGATAGTTCTCCATGTTTGCATTTTCTGATTTTGTGAGTAGGGGCTAGGCCTGAATCTTACACAGGGAAATTGAATCCTAAATACTGTGTTAACAAGTGATGCCTCCTCTACTTCCTGTTTGAACATTTCTTTGCTGCCTTGTTTCTCAGGACTGAGCCTTTCAGTAATTCTGGCAACCTTGGAGGGCAGAAATTTGAAATTTCCTTAGAACTTAGCATCAGAAAATTAAATAGGCATCCCCGTTATGCCATTTCTGGCTACAGTGTGGTTCTCCCTGCTGTCCTATATGGAAAGTCAGAGGTAGCACCTTGATTTGGTGATTATACTGATGAAAGCATATATATTTGGTGAGTGTTTCTGAAGCTCTCCCCCCCCTTGCTTCTTTGTCAGGACCCCCTAACAACAGTGAGAGAGCAGTGTGAGCAGTTGGAGAAGTGTTTAAAGGCCCGGGAGCGGCTGGAGCTTTGTGATAGCCGTGTGTCTTCCCGGTCACAGACGGAGGAGGACTGTACAGAGGAGCTCTTTGACTTCTTGCATGCACGGGATCACTGTGTAAGTCTGACTGAAGATAGGAAGGGCAGAGATAGACAGTGCTTTTCATGCTCAGAGTAGACCCATCAGTAACAGTTATACAGGGGTCCTATATGTCAGCGTTTGTAACAAGCATTTTATATTCATAGATGTCCCTAATCCTTATCACTATGTTAGAGGTAGATATTACTGTCAAACATTGCATATATTGAAACAGACTCTGATAGAGGGAAAAAAACATCTTAACATGCACTGTTAAATAGTAGGGAAGCTAGATTTTATTCTATTTATTTATTTTTAAAGTACTGGAGATAAAACACAAGGCCTGTTCATACTAAGCAAATGTTCTATCTACTGAGCTACACCCCCAGCCCTGGATTTTTTATTTAAAAAAAACAAACACAAAACAAAACTTTTAAAAAGTGCTATTTTTTAGTTAATTTTATGTGTGTGGGCATTTTGCTTGCATTCATGTCTTTGTTCCATGTATGTGCCTGGTACTCAAGGAAGTTAGATCTCTTTTAACTGGATTTATGGACAGATCTGACTTACCTTGTAGGTGCTGGAAACTGAACCCAGGTATTCTGCACCTCTAAAAAAGCAGCTAGTGTTCTTAACCACTGAGACATCCTCTCTCCATTCCCAGAATTATACTTTTAATAGTCTTTCTGTGTGTGTGTGTGTGTGTGTGTTCCTTCAGTGGTCTTATACCTAGCTTTTTTCTTTTTAAAGTAAGTTTGTGCTTCACTCTTTCATTTAGCAGTATTTTACACATACTACACACATGTAGAATTCAATAATTGTATTAAAACTTATTAGGTAAGCCAAGTGTACTTGCTCATACCTATAATTGATTTGGAATGCTGAGGCATGAGGATTGCCATGGATTTAGGTCCACCCTGGGCTATACATTGAGTCTCAGTACAGTTTATAGAATGAGATCCTGCCTTTAAAAAAAAAAGAAAGAAAGAAAAGAATGGGACAACTGATTGACTAGCTACCTGAGAATCTATTCTGTGTGTAGGTTGTGGAACACTTGTCTAGTGAGGTCTGGGTTTGATCACCAGTTGGAGTTGAAGGGGTACTGTTACATGGTAGAGAAATGTGGGAAAAAGTAGAAATACAAAGTAGCACAGCCAATGTGTAAAGTAACTTAGCTGTTTCTTAGAAGGGCAAGCATAGAGCCAGCTGTGGTATCACACATCTATAGTCCTAGCTGCTCATGAGTCTGAGGCAGGAAGGTCACTGGAGTCCAGGTGTTTGAAGCTAGCCTGGTCTAAACAGAGAGATCCTTTCTTTTTACAGTAAAGAGTTAAGCATAGATATGTACCATGTGGCTACAGATAACACGGACCATCAGTTCCATTCCTACATATATATCCAAGAGAAATATAAAAAAGTTTCAGATTTTTAGTGAGTGGTGTGGTACAGTCCTACAAAGGAAATTCCAAAAACAGATTTGTGTGGTGTTTAGTAGAAGCTTACAGATTGCATGTAACTTATAAACGAAATGGGGCTGGAGAGATGGCTCAGCGCTTAAGAGCACTGCTGTGCTTTCAAAGGACCTGGGTTTAATTCCCAGCACCCACATGGCAGCTCGTACTGTCTACAACTCCAGTTCTAGTGGATTTAGCACCACACTGACATACATGCAGGCAAAACACTAATGTGCATAAAATAGATT
Source organism: Sigmodon hispidus (assembly GCA_004025045.1). Lineage (NCBI taxonomy): Eukaryota > Metazoa > Chordata > Mammalia > Rodentia > Cricetidae > Sigmodon > Sigmodon hispidus. Next base: position 107,737 of record PVIH01001204.1, read on the forward strand.
TTAAAACGTAGTAGATGAAAAAATTCAGAGTTGCTGTCAGTCAGGTAACTGAAGGGAGTTACTAGGGCTCAAATACGAATAAGGGTGTTTAAGGATGACTGCAAAGAAAGAATAGTACTGTTCTAGGTTATGAACCATAACTTTTTAAGTCCAAGTGATGTTATTTTCTTTTTCTTGTCTAGGTGGCCCACAAACTTTTTAGCAGATTGAAGTAAAATGTGCAGATTCATCCGCCTCAGCCTTGTTACAGGGCATCAGGAAAAGTTCCTGGTGGTTTTGAACCATTTGTTCTAATGTGAATCATAAGTTCTTGAGAACCTCATTGATTGTGACAAGTAGCTTCATATATAATTAGCGGTGATTCCATCCTAATAAACTCATCTGCAAACTTGCTGTTTGTCCTTCCTCTGCCAACCATACTTTATTATTTTAGTTTTTAAATTTTTTTTCCTAGTAAAATTGAACTCATAGTCTTGTGCATGCTAGGCAAATGCCTTACTACTGGGCTACATTTTACCCTTTTTATTTTGTAAGTCTTGCTAAATTACATTTGTTAGCCCTTAAATTTTCAATCTTGCCTCTTGAGTATCAGATTATAGGCAGGTTTTGAGGTTTTTTTTCCCCCTTTTTTTTGTGGTGCTAGGAATTGAACCCTCATGCATGCTAGGCAAGAACTCTATGCTTTTTCCCCAGTCCCTACTTCAGAATGTTACTGACTTTGAAATTTTTTATAAGGTATGATTCTGCATGCATATAATCCCAGCAATAGGGAAGCTGGGGGGTTCAAAGCCAACCTAGGCTACATGAAGGGACCCAACCCCATGGAATTTTTCTGACATGTATAAAGAATATAACTAACTCATGTTACTTAGTAAATATTCTCTAATGAAATGTGTATATGTATCAAATTATCACACATCAAGGTAAAGGTAATTGTTTAATGCCTAGTTTCTTAAAAATACCTTTTGTCCTTTTTTGGTTGGTTGGGTTTTGGGTTTTTTTGATTTAATATTTTGCTTGTATGTTTTGAGACAGGATCCCTTTGTGTAGTTCTAGCTGGCCTGGAACTTGCTTTGTAGACTAGCCTAGCCTCATTCACAGATTATTTGTTTGTCATTGCCTCCTAGGTGCTAGGATCAAAGGCATGCTCCTGGCTTAAAGATTTATTTATTTATTATATATTATACAGAAGAGGGCACCAGATGTCATCATAGATGGTTGTGAGCTACCATGGGAATTGAACTCAGGACCTCTGGGAGAAAAATCAGTGCTCTTAACCTCTGAGCCATTTCTCCAGCCCCCAAAGATTTATTTTGTACTTTTTTTTGTTCTTAAGTTTTTTGAGGCAGGCTCTCACTATATAGTTCTGACAGTCCTGGAACTCACTATGTAAACCAGACTGGCCTCAGGCACACAGAGATCTGCCTCTGCTGGGATTAAAGGCATTCATCACCGTGTCTGGCTAAAGATTTATTTTTATTTTATGCAGCCCACGTGTACCTGGTGTTAGGGTTTTATGTAGATTTGGCATGGCATGAATTACCCAGTTATCTGGCGGCAGATTTCTATAAGTTTCAGAGCCTCATGGGAATGGAGCGGATAGCAGGAGATACTTAGAAGCTGTTTCTACGTAAAAGGACTACTAGATATGGTTATGATTAACGGAGAAGGAAGGCTATTTTAGCAGAGAAATGGGGGAGGGGAGTGAGAAAGAGAAGGAGAGAGAGAAGAGTGTTCCCAAGAGAAACAGATTCGGAGGCTGGAATCTTCCTTTAAATGGCTTCAGAGCTCAAAGCTCAAAGATGGGCGTGGCTTTAGAGACTTAACACCTAGTACCCTCATAAGCCTGCAGAAACTTGACATGGACGTTTAGCCACCATGTGTATGAGCACAGGAGTGCTTACATATATAAATGTTTTTAAAAGGTAGCCATCAGGTTAGTTTTGTGGGTAAGGGCACTTGCCTTCCATGCCTGACAACCTGACCACGTGGTAGAAGAAAGCTGACTCCACTCACCCAACACACATATTTTTTTTAAAAGGCAGGAAGGAGGGATGAAACAGAACATGGTGGCATATTCCTGTAGTCCCAGTTTCCAGCTTTCATTTTCCTGCCTTGACCACTTAACTAGAATTATCTCGGCTGTTTGGGAGACTAAGGGATGAGGATCATTTGAGCTAAGGAGTCTAAGCTGGGCAACATAAACATCTCTAAAAGAATTTTTAATTTTGAAGGAAAGAAAATAACCTAGAGAGAAAGTGAATGAAAATTAGTGCCTCTATTTAGTAGAGTAATACTTCAGTAAAACTAGTGATACTGAAAAAAGAATCATAGATGACTATATAGTAAAGGACTTGGCTATGTTGGACACATTTAATCCCAGCATTTAGGCATGCAGATGCTGTGAGTTTTAGGCCAGCCTGGTCTATATACATACTGTCTCAGAAATTTTTTTCAGCATCTTACTAAAATTTCAAATGTACAGCATATATACCATCACCCAGATTTTAGTATTATTAAACTATTATACAAAGGAGGGAATTACCCAGAATTTTGCTTAGAGGATGCTTGAGTCTTCCTAAATTCTAAACTACAAATAAAGCTTTCCAAGGTTAGGCAAAAACTATTGGGTAGCTGCAAACTAAACAGTTCCTACATTTACCAGGACTGGGAATATTTGAGCTGTAGCCAAGTCTTGTAAGCTCTTTTTGAATTATGCTATGATTTAAAGGTTCCAGGGAAAAGCATGCCCAAGTTAAAGATTCTACAAGGTTTATAGACTGATTAGGACTAATTTCAAAGAGTTGTAATGTTGCCCATCTAAAGACAGATCATCTCCTTAATGGTCATTCACTGCCCACTTCTGTACCTGACCTACCACTCACGTGACCATATGTAAAACCTTTTCGGAGGTTTTCACAGACCATTAGCTTCCACCAATCCAAAAGCTGAGGATGTTATCACATATCATCTGAAACCCACAGAGATTTCTCTGCTTTGCTCTAACCTGTCTACATGGTGGTTCTCAGAAATTCTTTAAGACTCAAATTCTCAAGACTGACCTAAGAAGACAGACATGGTGGCTCATGCCTGCAATTTCAGTCCTTGGAAGGTAAAGGTAAGACAATCAAGTTCAGTCTTGTTTAGTTGCACAGTACATTGGAGGCCAGCCTGAACTACATGAGATTCTGCCTTATAAAACCAAAAGTAGGGCCTGTGAGATGGCTCAGTGGGTGAAGACTTGCACCCAGGCCTGATGACCTAAGTTCAGTCCCCAGATCCCACAGGTATGGTAGAACCCACTCTGGAGGGTTTCCTGGATCTGACTACCACACATATATTGTGGGATGTATGCACCTGTATTCACCTAAAAAATTAACAATTGAGGGGGCTGGAGAGATGGCCCAGCAGTTAAGAGCACTGACTCTTCTTCCAGAGAACCTGAGTTCGATTCCCAGTATCTACATGGCAGCTAACAACTGTCTATAATTCCCAGAGCTGACACCCTTACACAGTTACATGCAGGCAGAACACCAATTCACACTAAAAACAAAAACAAAAAACAACTTAAGTTTGGGTCAGGCATGGTGGCACCATAGGTCTTTAATCTCAGCACTCAGGAGGCAGAAGCAGACATATCTCTGTTGAGTTTGAGGCCAGTCTGGTGTACAGAGTGCGTTCCAGGACAGCCAGGGCTAATTCAGAGAAACCCTGTCTCAAAACACCAAAAACAACAACAAAAACCACACTTAAACTGGGTGTAGTGGTGCATGTTTTAACTGATTTCTTAGCAGACTGAAGAAGAAGAACAGGACTTTGAGGCCAAGGTGGGCTACAAGGCAAGACCTGCCTCCAAAGCTGTAACAGGGCTGCCCGACCAGCTACTAGCCCCAGGTTCAAAATTCATTCCAAGTACAGGCTAAATCAGTGAGTTTTAGTGTAACAAAACATTAGGAATTTCTTGATATAATCCGGAATCTTCTAACACTCACTAACCTGTTACTTATTAAGTTTGGATATAATATCAAAGAAAGTTTATTAATATCTCAACAGAGTGAAGAAGCAAAGTGATTTACCAAAAAATTTGTTTAGTTTTTTTCATTTAGATTCTATTTTTTTTTTTTTTAAAGGAAGAAGTGCCCCTACAGGATGAGGTTTAGACCCAGACACTTTTTTTAAAATTTTTTTTTAAACCTTTACTTATTTATTTAATTATTTGCCTTGGTGTTTGTCTGGAACTGGAACTACAGACAGTTGTGAGCTGCCATGTGGTTGCTGGGAATCGAACCCAAGTACTCTGGAAGAGCAGACGATACTCTTAACCACTGAGCCATCTCTCCAGCCCCTCTATTTTATTTTTAAATGTGTGTACAGGGACATGCGAGTCCAGTGCCCATAGAGCCCACATGAGAGGGTCTCATCCCCTGCAGCTAGAGTTACAGCTGGTTGTGAGCTGCCCTATGTGGGTGTTGGGGATTACCAGCACTCTTAACTGATGAGGCATTTCTCAAAAAAAAAAAAAATACTCTTTACATTTTGTAATAAGCTTTTTTGGGGCTGCCAATCAGCTCCAAAATTATGGCATAGAGACTATTAGTTATGAATGCTTGGCCTTGGTTTATGCTTGTCCCACTAGCTCTTATAACCTAAGTTGACCTGTTTCTCTTCATCTACGTTTTTGCCTTAGAGCTTTTTACCCTTCGTTTACTATGTCCTACTCTATGTCTGTCTGTCTGGAGACTGCCTAGCTGGCTGACCCCAAGCATCTTTTTCCTCTTCCCTGAGCCTAGACCTCTCCTACTTATTCTCTGCCCACCAGCCCTGCCTATCCCACTTCTGAGTAGCTACTGGCCATTCAGATTTTTATTAGACCAATCAGGTGCCTTAGCAGACAAAATTAAACAGCAACATGTCTTCACATAGTTAAACAAATGCAGTATAAACAAACAAATGTAACACACCTTTACATAGTTCAAGTAATATTCCACTGTTGTGTCTTGTGTTTGGTTCACACCAGTCTGTGGAAGAAACAGGGCTGATGCTCTAGGATGAATTTTAGCCTTCTCAGCTGCAGGGGAGTCGGCCTCTGGTGAACTGACAGTAGCTTTTTCAATGGCCCTCTTATTGTTATACAGTTTACCTTTAAGCAAGTCAATCTCCGCATACCAAAATCTCTTATCTCTGAAGCTCCCAAAGAGACAAATGTCAAAGCAGTTTCTAGTCACAGAACATCTGTTTGCTGAGTCCCCCCCATAACCAAGTTTTGCATAGACTTTGAACCTTTAGGAAACTCTCAGATAAAATTTACATATTTCAAACAGAGGTACTAGAAATAGTAATCACAAAAGGCAGGTCAAAGCCAGGTGCTAATACTCTGGAATCAAACCAGCAGCCTATCTCTGCAGGAACATTTTCCCCTTTGTTCATATTACAAACAATTATGTTGGCCATGCAGCTTTACAGCAAATACAGCCTTTCTTCTATCGTTTTGGTTTACAATATTATGTAATTAAACCAAAATACACTTTAAAGCCAATAAGGTTACTACTGCTAAAACAAGAAATCTATTACAGTGATTTACAGGTTGAATGAGTGATGTATCTGCGAGGCTTTCCATAACATCCATCCCTGTCACATTTGTTAGGATTCGCTTCTAGCCTCTGAAGCCACACCCTGCCCTGAATTCTGATGTCAAGCCCCATTTAAGAAACATTCCCATCTCCCAACACTCTCTTCCTTCTTCCCTCCTGGGAGTGCTCTCTCTCTCTCTCTTCCTTCCCTTCTCTCTTTCTTTTCTTCTTTCTATATTTCTTCTATTCTTTTTTCTATATTTCTTCTTTCTACATTATAAAGTCCTTCTACATAAAAACGTCTGAGTGTCTCCTGCAGTGCTGCCTCTCACAGAACCTCTTGTCCACTATTCCGAGTCCATCGGGCAGGAGGCCTCTCTATTCATAGATATCCGCCAGCTAACCAGGTAAAAGCATTATCATATCATACCAGACCAAACGTGATCCCAAAAGTTTCCTTAACTTCTTGCTGTAAATCATTTGAGAAGAATTAGGATGACCTACCAAATGCATCTTAACCTTTTTTTCTTAGTCATACTTATTATTAATGAATTTTAAAGGTGTAATACAATAGGCTGTAACAGGGGCTGGAGAGATGGCTCAGTGGTTAAGAGCACTCTCCGCTCTTCCAGAGGACCCGGGTTCGATTCCCAGCACCCACATGGCAGCTAACAACTGTCTGTAGTTCCAGTTCCAGGCAAACACCAAGGCAAATAAATAAATAAAGTTTTTTTTTTTTTTAAAAAAAAAAAAAAAACAATAGGCTGTAACATTCCAATCACATTTTAATTTTATCTGCTCCTTCCATATTTTTTTCTTTTTTTTTATTCATTTTTTGAGGATTAAACACAAATGGCAAATTCTTAACCTAATTAAGGAAAAAAAGGGGAAGGACCTACTTCAATAAAACTAGAAATTGAAACAAACACAGCCTGTTCAATATTTCTGATTGATCTCCCAACGGTACTACAGTTTGTCTCATCAGCTATTTCCTTAACTGTCTCACTTTTATTTTGTTGAGTTATGTAGGATGCTTATGCCAGTCTCTAGAGAACTCAGCAATTTGAATTTTTTTATGAAGCACCAATCTAGCTGTTGCAGCCATAGCAATCAATTCAATAATTCCAAAAACTACTGTAATAATCAGTTCAAGCATTTCATGTATTCTGAATATTCTTTCAGTGAGCTTCTGTACCAGGACCATCACAGGAGAGACTTGCTATGAACCTGCAACTTTACTGGTATCCAGAATGTTAGCCTTGACACCAGATGCATGAAGCATAACTTATGATAATCCTGGGTAGTATTAGCTGTAGATAGCCACACTTGAAAGGCTATATTTAGACATTTAACTTAATTTCCCATACAAATAGAAATTACTTGTAGTCCCACAGTATAATTTCTAATCTCTTTACCCTCCTGTATTGGCTAAGCAGGATCTCAGTTGTCATAGGACCAAGTAGCCAAGAAGATTCATTAACAACCATTGGCATGTCCATCTCTCTCCAAATCACTCCTATGTTAATTGAAGGATTAGAAACACTGGCCCAATATGTATAGTTGGCCCCTGTCACCTGTATAGTTACCACAAATACATAGCAAGGAACAGATCTGTAGCATTCAGAAGTTTCTAAGTCATTTGAATCATTGCCTCCTCTTTATCATACAAATTCTTCAGCTGTCCCCCTCCAAGGCCTTTTGCCTCTCTTTTTCCTCAGTCTTGGCATCTCTTGTTCATGCCAAACTTTTATCAATGTTGTTGGTATCCATAACTTGTCTCCTGTAGAAACATAAGCACATCCTCGGCCTTAACATTAACATTCTTCCCAGTTTCTATGTTGATGTTAAAACATTTATAATATACTAGCTGACTCAGTTCAGAAGTTTTCTGCACAGTCCAATATTCTTTTTAGCAGCTGTTGTTGTTCCTGTCTCGTTGGTATTTATGAAATTTAAAGTTAGTAAAGCATTATGCAGTCTATCCCTGGGGTCCTCATATCCCCCTTCTGCTTTTTTTTTTTTTTTTTGCCTGGAACTACAGACAGTTGTGAGCTGCCATGCTGGTGCTGGGAATTGAACCCCTGTCCTCTGGAAGAGTAATCAGTGCTCTTAACTGCTGAGCCATCTCTCTAGCCCCACCCTTCTGTTTTATAAGCATCTCTTTTAGAGTGTGATTGGATCTTTCAACACCTGCTTGTCCTGTAAGATTATATAGTATTCCTGTAATGTGTTTTATGTTGCAAAATGCAGAAAATTGTTTTAATGGAACATAAGCTGGGGCATTATCAGTTTTAATTTGTATAGGTATGCCCATTATAGCCATTGTTTCTAACAAATGTATAATTATAGAATCAGCCTTTTCAGTGGGCAACTTAAGGCAGATGCCCACTGAAATCTAGAATATATATCAATGGTATGATGAATACATTTTAATTTTCTAAATTATGATAAATGAAATACATCCATTTGCCAAATTTCATTTCATTGTGTACCTTTAAGATTAGTTCCTGTAGGTAAAGGAACTTGATTATATAAAAAACAAGTAGGACAGTTTTCCATAATTTCCTTAGCTTGTTACCAGGTCTTAATCTTTACTATTAACATGATGTTTTTTAATGAAATTTTGAAACTTCCAACATATTTCCTATCAGTAATTGATCAATTTCTTTATTTCCCACCCACAACTGCTAATGGTCCAAGCAACCCAGTATGAGACTGAATACGAGTGATTTATAGTGGGTAATTTCTATCCCAGATTGCTTGTTGTTGTTGTTTGAATAGCAGTCAATTTTGAATTATCAGGAATAAGTTCAGCAGTTTTCATATGCAATACAACCCTTTGTGCATATTGAGAATCAGTAATTATATTAAGGGATTTATTAATGTCTAATAAAAATAATCAGAATGTCATGTAACTGATTTCTGAACTGAATCATATAGATTTTGAATTATTTATTGATGTTATAACCAGCCATTCCTAATTTATTTGTGTCACTATAAAATGTATGAGCCCCAGAAATAAGTGCTTTTTTAAAATATGCAAGAAAGAATCAATTTTTTTAACATTTTTTTAAAAAAATATTTATTTATTACATATGCAGTATTCTGTCTGCTTGTATCCCTGCAGGACAGAAGAGGGTGCCAGACCTCATTATAGATGGTTGTGAGCCACTATGCTGTTGCTGGGAATTGAACTCAGAACTTCTGGAAGAGCAGCCAGTGCTCCTAATCCCGTGGCCCCCATTTGTTTTTTTCTTTTTTTTAACAAACTGAAGTCAATTATTTTTCAGATATTTGTTGTTCATTCCTCCTTCGACAAGCTCTTTGCCAGCCATCATTAGTCACCCACAACTGCACAATTTCAGCATAGGTACTACAGTCTTAGTTGAATCCATTCCTGACAAGTGACAAAATCTTATTCTTCCTTTTATAATTAATTCAGAAGCCTTTGTTATATAGGTTTTTATAATTTTTACTCGGTGAGCTAGGAAAATCAATTTTAAAATATTATCCTCCCTCTGCATCAGTCTAGGAGGAGGCTGAGTGGAAGGTGTAATTAGTAAAATACACTCAGCTGTGAGATCTAATCGATCCCGATAGGCATTTTGTAATTTTTGCTCTATTAGGCTAATTACTTTTCAGCTTCAGCTGTTAGTTGCTTTGTACTGTTTAAACCTGAGTCATTTGTTGCAAAATTTGAAACAAATTAATTCATTCTTGAGTAGACAATCCAAAGGTAGACTGTAACCAGTGAATATCACCCAAAAATTTTTGAAAAATCAAGAGTGTGTAACTGATCATTTTTCAAGATTTTACTATTTATTTATGTATTATATTATAGAATGCTCTGTCTGCATATACAACTTTATGCCAGGAGAGGGCATCAGATCCCACCATAGATTCATGTGGTTGCTGGGAATTGGACTCAGAACCTCTGGAAGAGCAGCCAGTGCCACTGAGCCATCTCTCTAGCCAAATCTCTTCTAATCTGTACTTTTTGTGGCTATATTATCTGTTTACTTAATTTAAATCCTAAGTAACTAGTAGAATCTCCTCTGATTTTTTCCAGAGAAATGTGTAATTTTTTGTATCACATTAGACATTCTTTTTAAGCAGCCAATAAAATATCACCCATATTGAGGAAATTGTTCAAGAACAATTCAGTTGTTGATGTATAAAATACGGACATAAAGTTGAATTGTTCAACATTTTTTTGAGAAAGGACCTTACAGAATAGTTTCCTCAGTATGCCTAGCATTTAACTGTTCTTTTACTAGTTCTTTAAGTGCCTGTAATTTTTCTGTAGTCAAGAGTCATTGCTCCGGGCTGGAGAGATGGCTCAGTGGTTAAGAGCACTATCTGCTCTTCCAGAGGACCCGGGTTCTATTTCCAGCACCCACATGGCAGCTAACAACTGTCTGTAGTTCCAGTTCCAGGCAAACACCAAGGCAAATAAATAAAGTTTAAAAAAAAAAAAAAAAAAAGAGTCATTGCTCCACCCATACAGGTTTATTAGCCTTTTTTTGTCTTATTGTTGGAAACCAGTATAGCCTGTGATTTTCCTTGATAATTTTTTAATACTTTTTTCAGGAATGTAGTCTATATTTAAATAATTTTACATTATACAATATAGACACATCTTTGCCTAGTTAAAGTAATATTCCATAATAGTATTTCTTTTGGAAAATTTGGTGACTTTTCATAAAGATACATGGTGTTATGGATTAATTATCTTTATTTTATGTATGTGTTCCTGTTTGTGTATAGGTGTGCATGAGACCAGAGGTTCATACTAGGTGTCTGTTACAGATGTTCTCTGTGTTTTTCAGACAGAGTCTGCCACTGAAGCTAGACAGCTTGGCCAGCAAGTCCCAAGGACTTTCCTCCATAGCCATGGGATTTCAAACACCCTACTTTCCATGAGGTGTCAGGATCTGAACCCAGGTCTCATGGCTGCATACTAAACACTTTACTGAGCCATCTCCTCAGGCCGAAGTGAGACTGAGTCTCAATAAAATAAAACATTAAATAGCTGGGCAATAGTGGTGCACACTTTTAGTCCCAGCACTTGGGGTCTAGAGGCAGGTGGATCTCTTGAGTTTGAGGTCAGCCTAGTCTACAGAGTGAGTTCCAGGACAGCCAAGGCTACACAGAGAAATTGTCTCAAAAAACCAAATAAGTGAATAAATGAATGAATGATACAATGACAACATTTTATCAATTTCTAACCCATCAAACTTTAGTAGACAAACTTTTTTTTTTAATCATTCAGAGCATCAAAGGGATTGAATATAGCTCAGTAATAGAGTACAAGACCCTAGACTGTATCCTCAGCACTGTAAGAACAAAAACCATGACAACGGTTGATGCAGTTCAAACCTCTCATTTAATTTAAAAAATTTAAAACTATGTGGAGGGTTGGGGGGAACACATGTCATGGCATGGTAGAGGCCAGAGAATGGTTGGGAGTTGATTCTCTCCTACCATGTGGGTCCTGGGGATTACAGTGAGATTGTGGGGTGTTTCTATATACTAAGCCATTTTGTAAGAACCAGATTCTCTCTCTGAGCACTCAGGACACTGAGGCAGGAAGATAGTTGGAAGCCAGCTTATCTCCATATTGAGTTTTAAACCAGCCTGGGTTACAGAGCTAAACCCTGTTGTAAAATAAGTACACAGTAATTACTCTTAACATTCTATTGAGGTATGACATGTCTGGAAAATTGTTCAGCGCTTATAAATAAGCAGGTGAAATTCATTGTGCTGCCAGGGTATACCTCTGGTTTATTTTATATTGTCTAGGAATCTTAAAATTTTTTGTTTTGTTCTTTCAAAAGATGTGTGTTTTTCTTGCATGTATGTATATATGTATGTATGTACGTATGCCATATGAGTGCCTGTTACCCACAGATATCAGAAGGCATCACATCTTCTAGAATTGCAGATGGTTGTGAGCCCGGGACTTCTGCAAGAGCAACAAGTGCACTTATTCATTAAGTCATCTCTCTGGTCCATGTCTTATCTCTTTGTAGGAAATGAAGTGTGTTGTAGAACATTTCCAGACCTGTTTGAGCCAGAAGTTTGGACCTTGCCCGCGGTGGCTTTTCCCCCAAAGAAATGAATCAGATGCTTATATTAATTTCATACTGTTTGGCCTATGTCTCTAGCATATTACTAACTAGTTCTTTCATCTTAATTCAACTAGTAATCTACTAGATTACTAGAAATGTAAGTGGCTCACCTGGATTCCTTACATAGCTTTTCTTCAGGGGTCGGATGGAGACTGACCGACTCCACTCTCCTTCTACCTGTCTTTCCTCTGATCCTCCATCCACTTCTACGGTGCTCCACATAGACCAAACCAGTTACTTTATTTACCGCATACAAAGAACATTTCCACCACAGAAGTGGACTTGTACAAAGCTGGCAATGTAATTATCCTTATTCATGGTAATGCTAATGAATTCTGTCCAGTAAAGGTAGAGTTGATTTCCATATAGTAGAAAAGGCCATTAAAAAAAAAAAAACAAAAAAACTTGTTTCTTTCTTTTTTTTTTATTTTTTAAACTTTATTTATTTATTTGGCTTGGTGTTTGCCTGGAACTGGAACTACAGACAGTTGTTAGCTGCCATGTGGGTGCTGGGAATTGAACCTCAGTCATCTGGAAGAGAATACAGTACTCTTAACTGCTGATCCATCTCTCCAGCCCCCCAAAAGGCCATTCTAAACATAGGGTTTTTGTTGTTGGCTTTGTCACTATGAGGGATTGAACCTAGGGCCTCAATTCATGCATGCTAGGCAAGCCTTTTACTGAGCTATACATTACACTTTAATACCCAGGATACTAAGGTTTTTGCAGCTAGTGGCAAAATCATTTCAGCATTTCTCTGAATATTTTAAAAGAAAAACATTTTCAGACAGTGTTTCACTATATAGCCCTGGCTGTCCTTGGACTCTGCAGACCCAGGCTGATCTCTAACTCAAATCCACTTGCCTCAAACTCCAGAGTGCTGGGATTAAAGACATAAATCATCATGCCTCATTTGTCTAGCTAAAATTTTGAAATCCAAATTTTCACTTAAGTCTTTACTTCAGTACCCCCGGGGGCTGGAGAAATGGCTCAGTGGTTAAGAGCACTGTCTGCTCTTCCAGGGGACCCAGGTTCGATTCCCAGCACCCACATGGCAGCTAACAACTGTCTGTAGTTCCAGTTCCAGGCAAACACCAAGCCAAATAAATAAATAAATAAAGTTTAAAAAAAAACAAACCTACTTCAGTACCCTCATTACTTAAGGTAATAACAGATATTTATGTGGTTTAGGATGATGAATACAATTTTGGGCATGTGTTCATATTTGTTTTTTTTTTTTTAAATTATTATTTTTTTTTTAAACTTTATTTATTTATCTTGGTGTTTGCCTGGAACTGGAACTACAGACAGTTGTTAGCTGCCATGTGGGTCTGGGAATTGAACCCGGGTCCTCCGGAAGAGCAGCCTGTGCTCTTAACCGCTGGGCCATCTCTCCAACCCCCAGTGTTCATATTTGTATGAGTTACATTTTGGGCACACACTTTTAATTCCAGCACTTAGGTAACATAGGCAGGCAGGTATGATTTCCAGGCCAACTTGATCTACATAGAGTGTTCTAGGTTAGCCAAGGTAAGAAGAAGAAGAAGAAGAAGAAGAAGAAGAAGAAGAAGAAGAAGAAGAAGAAGAAGAAGAAGAAGAAGAAGAAGAAGAAGAAGAAGTCGTCCTCCAAAACAACAAAAACAAAAGAAAGCTGGGTATGCTGGGCATGGTGGTGCATGCTTTGAATTCCAGCATTTGGGAGGCAGAGGCCAGCCTGATCTACAGAGCAAGTTATGGGTCAGTCAAAGCTACACAAAGAAGCCTATAGTGGATGGCAATACATTATAAGAATAAAAGTAAGGTTACAAGATAGTTAAAAATTGATATATAGCCTATAATAATCTATCTTTGATTTTTCTGAGACTAAGTTCTCCTGTGGTCCAGATTGGCCTCCAACTGTTACCTCCACTTACCAACTGCTAGAATACAGGTGCTTCCCCACCATCCACACCCAGCAGTATTTTATTAAACAAATAAACAATAATACAAAAAAAAAAAAAAAAAAAAAAAAAAAAAAAAAAAAAAAAAAAAAAAAAAAAAGCTTGGGAGGGTTTCTGGGAACTGGACCCAGGGTTTCACATAAGATAAGCACACACACTGCTTCACTTTCTGCTACGGATAGGGCCGATCCGTCCTACAAGGATATCAGTTACTGGAGTCCTCTCGTTTCTCACTGCCAGTACTAATCCAAACATCATCTATCTCATCTTCGTTTTCTCATTCATACTTTAAATATAATCTACTGTTGTCAGATGATCATTTCTTTTTCTGTGTGTGTGTGTTGGGGGGTGGCTTACTATATAGCTCTGACTGTGTAGACCTCACAGAGATTCATCTGCTTCTGCCTTCCAAGTGCTGGGATTAAGATGTGCGCCATTATGCCCAGCCGGACGATCATTTCTAAAAATACTAATCACTTCTTCCTCTTCCTTGGATCCTGAATAGAGTGAAGTGTGGTTGGGCCTAAAGCTTACACAATTTGAGACTCCGAACACAAAACTAGGTACCGAGTCTTGGAAAGTACCGTATAAAAGACATCTTAAAACTGGATGCTTCTACGCCTTCCCTGCAATTCCACTTCTGTTAACAAATCTAGTCTAATTTCGCTCTACTTGGGATCTTTCTCCGTGCAGTTTGAGCCCAGAAAGCTTTTCTTGCCCCTCAGAAGCCTCTTTAGATTCCTAGGACAGCCACCGCAGCTGGGTCTTGGGAGGTTGGCGGAGGCAGGCAGAACTCTGGAGAGCCGAAGGGCTAACTCCCTCCCCCTTTACCACTGTTATTCTAAGTAGCGCGCAGTCTTCCCCGGAACCCGAGAATGCGCAGCCGCGGTTCCGGTCGGAGTTTCTCCGCGTTGCCAGCTGACATGGCTGCGCCCGTAGGAAGGGGTGTTCGGAAGCTGCTGAAGCTCGTGGACCTCACGCCGGTCCCGCGGAGACATCGATATAAGAAGAAATGGGTACGGACTGGCGGGGGGACCTTAGAAGGAAACTTACTCAGCCCTTGTGTTTCCGCCGTTTCACAGCTGCATCCATTCCAGGGACCGTAACCTTCTCGAGGTTACACCACTGCTTGCCCTTTTATTAGCCACAAGTCTCCTCTTCCTATTGCATAAGCAGTCTCTTGACCCCGCCCCTCTATGTTAAGTCATCACCCGTGCTTTCATTCTCTCGGTGACGTCACATGCCTCATGTTCCTTTTTCCAGCTTACTTTTTTTTTTTTTTTTACCTTGTCCTCCCCAACCTTTTCCCTTTTCTTTCCCCTCCCCTCCTGCCCCATGACTTCTTCTCCTTTCCTCCTTGACCTTTCAGCCCCTGCAACCCCACCCCTAGCAAAAGGTCATAACAACTACCCCTTCCCTCCTGGGTCTCCATCGTCTTGCAGTAAAGGATTCAGCCCTGTCCTCACTCTTGAGGCGCCTTTGACGCCCAGGACCGAGTTCAGCGACCACCTTGCCTGTACTACTGGCCTTTCTCCAAATACAGGCAAAAGGCTCAGCAACCCCCCTTACTCTAGAGAACCTTTCTCTTGCCTCACCATTTCATCACCTTGCTTACCCCATCAGATTTCCTCCCCAACCCCCCAGTCCCCTCTGTCCTCCTCCCCACTCTCACAGGGGAGATGTCATTCTGAACCCTTTTCTCCAATGCTAGGAAGGCTGTACAGCCGAGAGCCGACTGGTTCACCTCCTCCCAGCCCGTGTTTTGACCGATTCAACCTTCAGGGGTCAACCTCTCCTGGTCAGCAGAACCTTTATTGCAACTGGATCGGTTCCCCAAGATCACAGCGTCCATGTCCTCCAAGCCCATGCTTTTGCCACTGTAGTCCAGTGACTTCCCCACCTCTCATTCATCAGCCCATCAGGACCAGCCCAGTAACCTCACCTCAACTCACCCACATAGCCTTGGAGACTGGCCCTGTGATTTCGACTCCCCATTTGCCCAGGTCCCAGGGAAATTACTCCATTTCACCCCTTCTTACCCATAGGCCCCTGCGAACTGGCCTTACAATTTCACCTCCCCTTGCTCATCGACCTGTGGAAATTAGACCTGTAGTCTCCGCATCCATTTCTCACAGAGTTTTGGAAACTGGGCCCATGATCTCCCACTGGTCCTCAGGGAGAAGTTACAATGACCCTTCTCTTTCCTCAGCATCTACCCCACCCACTGGCAGCCTTTGCCCTGAACACCCAAAGCCTCCGGACTCTTGTGAACCTAAACCACAGCTTGATGGATCTCTTGGGAAAAATGGCTGTGGTCCTCCACATCCTTCTCAGGCAGGCATATCTTGCTCTCCCATCTTAACCCAAGAGGGCTCTTTTCATTATTCTCATCTTTGCTCAGAGTCCCAGATATCTGCCCCTAGGAGTCCTTACTGTGTTATCAACGCACCACCTGAGAGTGCTGGTTCTCCTAACTCACCCCAGCCTCAGTCTCCCCAGAAGTCTTGCTTAGAGTCCTTTTTATCTTGGGAGACTGGGGTAAATTCTTGCCTCTTGCTAACTCCAGGTAATAAAATTTCCTATCCTCCCTGTCCCTCAGAACCACCGCTTCCTCAGTGTTCTTGTCCTGCCCTGTATTTCCAGGCTTCTCCGGGCAACCAGTTTTTAGCTCCACCTCAGCCACCCAGAAGTTATAATGAGCCCCCTCTCCCTACCCCAGGCACCCCTCTCCCTACCCCAGGCACCCCTCTTCCTACCCCAGGTCCCCCTCTTCCTACCCCAGGCCCCCCTCTTCCTACCCTAGCTTCCCCTCAAGTGAAGTCCCCCAGATCCTCAGATTTAAGACGCACTCCCTACAGGTGTCGCTCCCTGGTCAACACACCCCAACACACCCCTCCTGATCATCCTAAGTCCCACATGACTAATACCTCTCCTCAGCCCCTCCTCCAGTCCTTTTGCCCAGCAAGTCCTCTTATAGAGCCATCCATCACTTCAAATTCCTTACCAATAGAGCTTCGCCCAGAGCCTACTGTGGATCCAGGAATCCTTAAGACTGTTGCCCCTGCTTCCTGTCCCCACTTCTTGTCTTGTAATCCTCTCTTGCCCAGTACATATCCCAAGAGCAGTCCCCACGGACCATGTCCAGTATCCCCCTGCAGTACCCATGTGTATTCTGTGGTTCCCCCCACTTCGAATTCCTCCCCACTCTCCAGTGCCCTAAATCGCTCTACAGTTCTCCCTCAGTGTCATAGCCAGCCTATGGTTCCCTGTGGCACCTATACTGCTCCCAGGGGCCCACCACCGCCACCCAGTAGCAAGCCTGTGGTGCCTCCTTGTTCTACCCACATCTATTCTTTTATTCCTCTGAGAACACCCTTTGACCCCCGATGTTTGCCTGTTATTCCTCGAAGTCGGCTTTGCCCCAATACGATTCCCTGTGGCCTTCATACCTATGCTGTGACCGCTCCAGCCCCACTCAGAGAGCCCCCTCAGATTCCCTACAGCTGTTCTTTACCTTCATTCAAGAGCTCCACCTGCAGCACCACGGCCAGCTGTAGTTCAACTATTATCATTAGTGAATGCAGTAGTGAGAGCCATAATATCCAAAACAAAAGTCAGAACCAGAACAAGAATGATTCTTTTCGTAATCAAAGCAAGAGTCCCCAGGGTAGAGGTTCCCTTCAGAGTAGAAGTCGGAGCCGGAGCAATAGTCCTCACCAAAGCAATACTCCGAACCAAGGTGAGAGTACCCTCTTGAGCATCCATGAGAGCCACAGTGAGAAATTTCATCTTAGCAGAAGTCGGAAGCAGAGCAAGAGTCCCCGAAGAGGTAAAAATAAGAGCCGGAGCAAGAGTCCTCACCATAGGAAAAAGCATAGTCGGAGCAAGAGTCCCCACGAAAAGAAGAAATGATGATCAGAATGCAAGTTCTGACCTGAAAAAGCCCAGATTAGAGCAGAAGTTCAATAACAAGACTGTCAGCAATAGCATCTCAGTTGTTTCAACCTCGGACCAACTTTTGAGCTCCTCATCTGAAGTCTTTAATTCTAGCCCTGTAACAGTCACACCAGAAGTTTCTGCTTTAATTCATACCTTAAGATCTTGTGAACTGTTTTTATTCTGCCTTCCTGGGGTCTGGGAAATCTTCCAAAGCATCTCAGCTCTCTGATTCTGTGCATTATATTACCCATTCACTGCATCATCCTAGGTAAGTAACTGTCACTGATCCAGCAGATGTGAAAAGTGCTATTATTATTTTTGTATCCTACTGAGCACTACTGCCATAGAGCTCTTCTTATATGCTAGTAGACATGAAAAGTTTTTCAAAACAGAATTATAAAGAATAAAAGTGTCTGAATGGGCATGGTGGCACTTGCTTTTAATCCCAGCACTGGGGAGGCAGAGGTAGGTGGATCTCTGTGAGTTCAAGGCCAGCCTGGTCTACGCAGAGAAACCCTGTCTTGCAAAAAAGCTTTAAGCCCTAAGCTTTCCCTTCCCCCTTTTCAGTGTCAGATCTGAATGGGCATTGCGCGTTCGGGGCGGGCAGTGTCACATGCTGAGCACACACTGAAGACGCCCCAGCTCAAGCCCCCAACCCCTCTTCCTCTTTCAATTTTTGAGACTCTTATGTGTTTCTCTCTCTCTTCCTCTCTCTGGTATGCATGTGTGTTTGAGATAGAATCTCTTCTATCTCAGTTTGTCTTGAACTCTTATGTAGCCAGGAATGGCCCTCTCTTCTACCTCCTGAGGGGTAGGATCACAGGAGACTTTTTAAAATGGTGTTTATTAATTTATTGATATGAGTATGGGCATGTCATGAATGCACACATGTGCTATGGTGTCAATCAGGGGTCAGACAGCAATTGGGGGAAATCAGTTCTTTCCTCCTACCATGTGGGTCCCAAAGCTCAAACTCAGGTAGTCACACTTAGTGGCAAACACCTTCCCCCCCCCCCCCCCCATTCAACCTCCTTGCTAAGAGACTCCTGATTTGTAACCCAATCTCGCCTCAAATTTGCTTCTGTAGCCCCAAGGCTTGCTTTGAAACCTGGATCCTCCTGCTGCAGCCTGCTGAGTGCTGGGATTACAAATGTACTGGCTCTCTTTCTTGATGTCCCTACACAGTTACTGTGACAGGTATTGCGTCCCTTCCCAGTCCTGTGATATGAAGGCCCAATTCCCAGTTTCTCCTTTGGTAGACAGAGGCAGAAAGGAGGAGAGCACTGACAGGATTTGAATTTGCTTCAGGAGTCTGAGGTATTGGTAGATATGTTGGTTAGTTTTATGTCAACTTGACACAAGCTAGTTATGGGAAAGAAGGGCATCTCAACTGAGAATGCGTCCATAAGATCTGGCTATAGGGAATTTTCGTAGCGATTGATGGTGGAGAGCCCAGCCCATTGTGAGTGATGCTATTCCTGGGCTGGTGGTCCTGGGTTCTATAAGAAAGCAGGCTGAAGCAGCCATGGGGAGCAAGCCAGTAAGCAGCATCCTCCATGGCCTCTGCATGGAGGTTCCTGCCCTGTTTGAGCCCCTGCCCTGACTTCCCTCAGCGACGGACTGTCACCCGGAAGTGTAAGATGAAATAAACCCTTTCCTCTTGCAGTTGCTTTAGTCTTGGTGCTTCATCACAGCAGCAGAAATCCTAGCTAAAACAGTAAAGTCAGATGGTAAGAGAGTCTGGACTGGAACGATTAATATGCTTGTCTTTTCTCTTTCAGGCTACCACAGAACCAGAATTCCCTTCCAGTCGGCTTGCTCTGCAAAATTTTGACATGATCTACAGTGTACAGTTTGGGGATCTTTGGCCATCAATTCGTGTTAGTCTTCTCTCAGAGCAGAAGTACGGTGCTCTGGTCAATAATTTTGCTGCCTGGGATAACGTGAGTGCTAAGCTGGGACAGCTGAGTGCCCAGGACTTTGTGAGTGCCGCCATCTCTCACCAGGACCTGGAGCCTGAGAGTGGCCTCTCTCCAACTCCGTCCCCGGACTGCAGCCCAAACCTTCGATGCTTCACTTTTTCCAGAGGGGATGTTAGCCGCTTCCCTCCTGCCAGGTAGGATCTGGAACCATGAGGCTCATCCTGGGTCCCTGCTAGAAGTGAACATGAAGAATTCCTCAGCTCCTGTCCTCTGTAATACAAATCAGAATTGTTTTTCTGGTATGCTCATATAGACTATGTGTTTTTCCAAGTTTTGTACATACACCATTTATTTTTGTTTTGTTAACACCCTTATGGAAATAATATCTTTTATATTTGGGGTAAAAAGAAGTTAAGTTTACTCACTTATGAACCTTCAGAGAGGAAGTGGTGTAGTTGGTATTTGGACGCAGGCGGTCTGAACCCTAGAACCTGCACTTGGAACCTGTTCTGACATGTGCCCTCTATCGAGAACGGCTGCCTTTCAGAAGAGCACTCACTGCATCCTTCCCAGTGGATGGATGCATTTTTCCCTCACTGTTTGCCCCGTGACAGTAAGACAAGAGGAAGTGACTGTGGTAGGAAGTAAGTGAGATGGGTGACAGATATGAAGAAAAACAGAACTTTGAATATCTTGAGGTGTTTATGTGTATTAAATGCAGTGAGCAAAGACTGCACAATCAAAGGCTACTTAGTCTTTTTTTTTTTTTTTTTTAAACTTTATTTATTTATTTATTTGCCTTGGTGTTTTGCCTGGAACTGGAACTACAGACAGTTGTTAGCTGCCATGTGGGTGCTGGGAATCGAACCCGGGTCCTTTGGAAGAGCAGACGGTGCTCTTAACCACTGAGCCATCTCTCCAGCCCCGCTACTTAGTCTTTGAGAACAGGAAGCTGGGCATAGTTATACAAGCCTGTAACGCCATCTTAATCAGAAAGATGGTGGAACAGAGAGGCTAAATGGGCTACCCAGAAAGACTCAGCCTCAAGACACAAACAAATAAGAGAACAAAAATTGCAGGACAGGGTTCAGGAGTTTGAAGTTGTCACTACCCAAAATAACAACTAGAAAGTCCTGTCTTTTGCTGATTATTGGAATCCAGAGCCTGACATACTAGGCAAGCACTTTAGTATTGGGCTTCTGTAGATACTGTTATTTCAGATGGAAAAACCTAGGTACAGAGAAGTAATTTACAGAAAGTCATACAACTACTGAGAAATGGGCTAGGTTTGAGACCCAGGAGGAATGGCTGAGGAGTGCAGACTTAACTGTCTTCTAGGATTGTGGCAAGGAGGCAAGGAGAAGTGAAATTCATACTAAAACCTCTAACACAGCCTATATAGTACAGCATTTGTCAGTGACCTCTCGTAGCCATGTGTGGTGTTACACCACCATGATCACAGCACTTGGGAGGTAGAGGCAGGAGGATCAGGAGTTTAAGATCATGCTAAGCTGCTGATGGAGTTCAAGGCCAGCCTGGAAACTCCATATAAAAGCCAGTCTTGCCTCCCCCCCACAAAAAAAAAAAAAGTAAAGAAAAAAGCCTCATTATCTTCATCTATCTCACTTAAGATCAGTTTAGTGCTGCATGTATCGGAATAGACAATCAGTCCTGAGGCATTGGCTGTCAGCAGAGCCTGGAGTGGCTCTGTGATCTGTTATTTGGGGCACTTGGCACCCATTACAGGGGTCTTCGAGAGGGAAGGGAGAAAAGCGAGCAATGTGGCCGATTCTGGAGGTAGTTTGTCCTCCTACCACAGTCTCTTTAAAAAAAAAAAAATGTTTATTATGTTTGCAGTATACAGAAGAGGGCACCAGATCTTTTATAGATGGTTGTGAGCCACCATGTGGTTGCTGGGAGTTGAACTCAGGACCTCTGGAAGAACAGTCAGGGTGCTCTTAACCTCTGAGCCATCTCTCCAGCCCTCTAACCACAGTCTCTTACTAACCCTTCATCCCTGTGAACCCCTTACCCCTCATCCCATTGGGCTTCCTATGAAATCAGCAGGGTCTTACTCTAGAAGTCCAGGGAGCTTCTGTCAGGGTAGGAATAGCCTAATAATGACTGTGACATTTTGTGTCCTTTTTTTTTTTCTAAGTAGAAGGACGGTAGTTTTTAGCAGTTTCCCCAAACTGAACCAGTTTAATGAGGAGAGTGGGAAGAGACCCGAGGGTGGTTTTATGGGCTGTTGCTTTTCTGTTTGCAATTTTGTGCCCGTTTCACATTTCTCGATTCTCATGTTAATTTTTCTTCATGAGACATGAGGTTCAGAAACTATTCTATGGAAGCCTGAGCCCCTTTGTGAAGATTTTGGGGGTGCTGTACCTTGGGACCTGGGGGTTATCATGGCTGTTGTGGCTGACTGGCAATGGCGTGTGCCATGTCTCTCTTCTCCTAGTGTCACTCATTGTCTTGTTAGGTTTTCTGTATCTTTGAGTCTGTTCCAAGGCTGCTGATGCTGAACTCTATCTTAGGAAGGGAAATGGCTGCTCACTACCGACTAACTGTTGTCATGGTGATGGGCTAGTGAGTCACAAATTCTTGTGACAGGCTGCAGTTGATCATCCCACCCTTTCTTTTTTTTTTTTTTTTAAACTTTATTTATTTGCCTTGGTGTTTGCCTGGAACTGGAACTACAGACAGTTGTTAGCTGCCATGTGGGTGCTGGGAATCGAACCCGGGTCCTCTGGAAGAGCAGACGGTGCTCTTAACCGCTGAGCCATCTCTCCAGCCCCCATCCCACCCTTTCTACCCATACCATCACTGCCTACCCAGCTTTCTAACCTACCCAAACTAGCTAACCAGGTGATTTCCTTAAAACCTTTTGATAACTTCCCATCTTAATACAGTCTCAAACCCTGTATTAAGGATTTTGGACTGTAACTTTGGTTATAGTCCAAAATCTTTAATACAGGGTTTGAGACTTTTTGTGTTTATCTTGCTTTCCAACCCAAATCTTGGGAATTTTTCTTCTTCTTCTTCTTCTTCTTCTTCTTCTTCTTCTTCTTCTTCTTCTTCTTCTTCTTCTTCTTCTTCTTCTTCTTCCTATTACTATAGATAAAACCTAAGGCTTTATCCATAATAGAGAGGCATTCTACCACTGAGCATGCAGGCATGTCCCCATTAAACATGCTTTTAAATGTTTTTGTTTATCTCTTATTTTTATGTGTGACTCTATGTCTCCATTGTGGGTGCTAGGAGTTGAACTTAGGTTCTTGGAAGAGAAGCCAACTGAGCTGTCTCTCCAGCCCTCCTCACTCAGTCTCAAAGAAGCTTTGGGACTTCAGTGCTTTTCCTAGAATGTCCTTCCTTCTTACATAATGAAGGCCTCTGATTCTTTATCAGGCTCCATTCAGCTGGTTCCACTACATATAATTGATAGCCCTTCTTTCTGAACCAGTGAAGTTCTTTGTATGTGGATGTGTAACCCAATGAAATGAAGTTCCTCCTACGTGCCAGGCACTATTTCAGGTCTTGGGAATAGGGAACAAAGAAGGCAAAATCTTTGCCCTCCCAGAGCTAATCCTAATATGGAAAAATAAAAGACAGACAGACAGACACACATTTGTATATTTAAAGCGAGGAACAAGCGCTTTAAAGAAAAATAGTGCAGCTGGAGATATAAAGTGACAGGAATGAGGCTGTTACTTTGGGTAGACTAGTCAGGAATGCCAGGGACTCTGAAGAGGTCACCTTGAGGCAATGCCTGATAGAAGTAACAGTGCACATCAGGGATATCTAAAGGAAGAGTGTTATAGTAATTGAAAGACCTAAGATAGGAGCATGTGCGGCTCAATGAAGGAATGGCAAGGTGCTAGAGAGGCTAGTTTGGAGTAACTCAATCTATTTTCAAAAGGATCCCTCAGGGATGGGGATATAGCTCAGCTGCTAGAATGTTTACTGAGCATGCACAGAACCCTGAGTTTTGTCCATAGTGCATAAGCCAGGTGTGGCGCACAAACCTCAGCTCATCAGTGGAGCAGGAGGAGCTGAAGTTCAGTGTCATTCCTAGCTTCATAGCAAACTTGAGGCCAACCTAGGACACATGAGACACTGATCGTGATTCAATTACCATAGGAACGAATGAGTACTGTAAATTCTGTATAGCTAGGTGAGTGAATGAGTAAGTGTCTAAGAAATAACTTTGCTGAGTAGAGAGAGCTCACTGACCCTCAAGGGCATGGACCTGCTCACCTTGGCTCCTGGTAGGTTGATGGTCTTCTCTCTTCCAGACTTGGCAGCCTGGGTCTCATGGATTACTACCTAATGGATGCTGCCTCCTTGCTACCTGTCCTGGCTCTTGGTCTGCAGCCTGGAGACACCGTGCTTGACCTGTGTGCAGCTCCTGGTGGGAAAACACTGGCATTACTTCAAACAGGCTGTTGCCGTAAGTCTGTGGGATGGTATCTTAGGCAGGCAGGGATCTCCCACTTCACTCAGTCAGGGCACACTGAATGTAATAAGCTTTCTGGTCCCAGGGTCAGAGGGGTAATAATATTTGCTAGGTTTATTGTTAGTTGGTCAAGAAAAATGGCTGATCAAGGCTTCTGCAGACAGATTAAATGACACTGTCACATGACTATCTCATCTTTTTGCATTTGCTGATTTGTCTCTAAGCTAAAGTCTCATTTCTTTGTATTCCTTTCAACACACTCTGCTGCTTTTGCTCATGTTACGTTCTCTAGAATTCCTCCACCCCACCCCAGATTCGTTGACTAAATCCTTTTAGCTTTCACGCCTCAGTTCAAGTGTGCTGCCTCCAGGAAGTCTTCCCCCATAGCTGCTGCTGACTTGTTCAGGGTGATTTCTTTTCCTGTGCGCCCATGCCATGAGCATCACCTTTTGTTCCAGAGCTGGCTTGCATGTCTTGAGTTAGCTTCTAGACTCTTGGTGGGTCCACGAGTGATTTGCTTTCAGCCTTCTGGAAGCTCATATAGAAAAGCTAAAAAAGAAAAGACGTTGGCACAGGTTTAACAAGTGAATCTAGAGCAGGAGTGCCCATGCCGGGTGCTGTGCTGTGTAGCATGAATTGTAATTGGTCTTAATAATAAAAACCCAGAGTCAAATATTGGGGTAAATCCTGAAAGAGCAGAGAGACAAAGGAGCAACGAGCCACTTCTTACCTCTATGACTTCTCAGCTGAAGAGGGCCAAGCTCCTGTTTCCATAGGCCTTATATTCTTCTTTCTGCCCAGCCATATCACTTCTGTTTCCTCCTCCCAAATGCTGGGATTAAAATTATGAGCCACTATTGCCTGGCCTCTGTCGTTAACTAGTGGCTAGCTCTGCCCTCTGATCTCCAGGCAAGTTTCATTTTTTTAGAGCACAAACAAATAACACCACAGTGCTGTGCTTATCTGAAGACTGGGAGAATCCATTAGAAGGGAGGGGAGAGAAACAGGCAAAGGAGAAACGCTTCCAAGGTGCACTAACCTAGCAGCACCTCTTCTTTATCCCAGGAACTCACCCAGTGACCGACTTCTTGACCCCAGAACATAGATAGGGTCACCAAGTAGCAGGGCAAGTGTGGGACTCAGATTTACTTTGTCAGCCCTCTTTTTCTGCTGGGGAAACTGAGTTCTGGAAGGACTGTTCTTACAGTTAATTGTTGGGAACAGAAGCAGAACTGGAAGCCGTCTTTCCTTTCTCACCCCGTTTCCTCCTGAAAACTCCTTCAGAACAGAGTATCTGATTTTTCTGTTGAGTGCCCTCAAAAATTGAGACATTTCTTGCAGGAACACTAAACCTGTTCCTGGTAGCAGTCAGCAGTTCTTCATTACAGTTCCTGAGTCTGGCTGTTCATTGTCCATTTATCATCAGACCTTTTGGGTTTTATTTAAAGACAGGATCCCATTTTTTAGACCTGTCTTCAGGCTTTTGTCTTCCCCCAGCCTCCCAGGTACTGGCATCACAGGCATGTCTGCCAGCCTGCCTTAATATGCCTTACAGGAACTTTCTTTATCATTAGAACTAAATGCAACCTGATATCTGTTTATTGCATGAACTCTAGTTAGTATATAATGAAAACCTGGAGCCAGATACCGAGGAAAAGCTGGAATATCAGAGAGATAGAGAAACAAACCACAGCTACTTCTCACCCAGCCGACTCATCAGGCCTGTCTCCAGGAATCCTTCAACGGCTAGTCGCAGGGAAGGAATGTCTCTGGGAAAGCTGAAAAACCCTCTTCTCTTGCTCTACCCAGCTCTCTTAACTTCCTCTTTCCACATTCCTAAAGCTAGGCTTAAAAGTGTGGGTTGCCCCTCCCTGACCTGGCTTGGCTCTGTGATTCACTCTGCTATTCTAGATTAATTTTATTAAATATATATATCACCACATTTGTTTTAGAATATTATTTTAAGATATATTACATTTGGGGCTGGAGAGATGGCTCAGCGGTTAAGAGCACCATCTGCTCTTCCAGAGGACCCCGGTTCGATTCCCAGCACCCATATGGCAGCTAACAACTGTCTGTAGTTCCAGTTCCAGGCAAACACCAAGGCAAATAAATAAATAAAGTTTAAAAAAAAAAAAAAAGATATATTACATTTATTTATGCTGTGGAACATTTGTTTAGTGATGCAAAGATGTGTTGCATTCTTTTATATTGCATTTGTTTAACTCTGTGAAGCTGTATTACTTTGCCTGTCTAAAACATCTGATTGGACTAATGAAGAGCTGATCAGCCAATAGTGAGGCAGGAGAAAGGGTAGGTGGGACCAACAGGCAGAGGGAATAAATAGGAAGAGAAATCTGGGAGAAGAGATCTAAGAGCCAGAGGAGGAGGAGGAGGATTCCAGGGTTAGCCAGCCACGGAGTAAGAAGGAAAGAAATACAGAAATATAGAAAGGTAAAAGCCCAAAGGCAAAAGGGACACAGGTTAATTTAAGAAAAGCCGGCTAGAAATAAGCTAAGCTGAGGCCAGGCATTCATAAGAAAGAATAAGTCTCTGTGATTTATTTGGGAGCTGAGTGACAGGCCCCCCAAAAGAGTAAAAACAAACACACAGGTATTTCTTAAATTCATGTTTGTCAGAGAGGTGGTGGGGTCTGGAGAGGTGGCTCAGCAGTTATGAACTCTTGGTTCCCAGAACCCACATAAGGCAGTTCAAAACAGCCTGTAACTTCAGCTCTAAGCAATCTGATTTCTGCTTCTGGCCTCCACAGGCATGCACATAGGCATGCATACAGATATACATACCCCTAAATGAAAATAAATAAAAAGAAATGTAAGGTAAATTATTAGGTTTGGTTTTATACACGGGTTAACTAAGTGGCTTAAAGAAGAAATGTGCCTCTTTTTTTTCTTTTTTCTTTTTCTTTTTTTAAACTTTATTTATTTATTATTTATTTGCCTTGGTGTTTGCCTGGAACTGGAACTACAGACAGTTGTTAGCTGCCATGTGGGTGCTGGGAATCGAACCCGGGTCCTCTGAAAGAGCAGACGGTGCTCTTAACCGCTGAGTCATCTCTCCAGCCCCCCTTTTTTTTCTTAAATACTTTATTTTTTAAGATTTATTATTTATTATGTATACAGTATACAAAGAGGGCACCAGATGTCATCATAGATGGCTGTGAGCCACCATGTGGTTGCTGAGAATTGAACTCAGGACCTCTGGAAGAACAGTCAGTGCTCTTAACCTCTGAGCCATCTCTCCAGCCCCAAAATGTGCCTCTTTACATGAAATGCTTGTCATAAACAGAAAGTCTTAAGAATCAGGGGGCTGGACAGATGGCTCGGAGATTAAGAGTGCTGACTGTTCTTCCAGAGGTCCTGAGTTCAATTCCCAGCATCCACATGGTGGCTCACAACCATCTATGATGACATCTGGTACCCTCTTCTGTATACTGTATACATAATAAATAAATCTTTAAAAAAAAGAATCAGTATGGAGGCTTTTAGAGCCATCAAGGACTTACGCTGTTTTTATTTTTGAAGCTTTAGTATAGACATCTTTTCTTGTTTGGTTGGTTTTTTGGTTTTGAAGACAGGTTTTTTCATTATAACGCTGGCTTTCCTAGAACTCACTCTGTAGTCCAGGCTGGCCTCAAAATCAGAGGTTTGTCTTCCTCTGCCTCCCAAGTGCTAGGATTAAGAGTTTGTACCACCACTGTCTGGCTTATAAGCATTATTCTTCGGATCAGTATCATGGTACAAGATACCTGCTAGAGGGGGCTGGAGAGATGGCTCAGTGGTTAAGAGCACCGTCTGCTCTTCCAGAGGACCCGGGTTCGATTCCCAGCACCCACATGGCAGCTAACAACTGTCTGTAGTTCCAGTTCCAGGCAAACACCAAGGCAAATAAATAAATAAAGTTTTGAAAAAAAAAAAAAAAAAAAAAAAAAAGATACCTGCTAGAACTTCAGCCAGCCCATTTCAATTTGAGGCAGAAGGAAATGATTGTGTTAGCCATTTCCCAAAGGTCCCACATGTTATTTATGCCTACAATTCACTACCAAACGTAGTGATTTAGTCACACTTAGTTGTAAAAGAAAGCTATAAGATATACTCTGTTGGTGCACATTTCCCTCTGTTGATAAAGTTGTGGTTTTGTTATTAAGGAATAAGATGATGATAATAAATTCTTGGTAAATAACCTATAGTAGCTACTGAAGCCCAGAGAGACATATTATCCTGTTTTGTTTTGTATTTCAGCTTAACACAAGCTATAGTTATCTGGGAAGAGGAACCTCAGTTGAAGAAAAGTCTCTATCAGATTGCTTGGAGACTGGGGTGTGGCTCAGCAGTTATGAATTAATTGTTGATATGGGAGGGCCCAACCCTCTGTGTGTACTACCCCTAGGCAGGTGGTCTTGAGATACAGAAGAAAGAAAACTGAGTAGGCATGTAGAATGAATTTCTGGCCCAGTCTAGTCCCAAATGTACTGACTTGCCTGCCTCTTAGGTCCCCCAAATGACTCAGATGTTTATATTAATTTCATGCTGCTTGACCTAAAGCTCAGGCATATTACCAGCTAGCTCCTGCATCTTAATTCAGCCCATTTCCTTTAGTCTGTCTTGCCATGTGGTCGATGGCTTACCTGTATTACTTTTACATGTTGATTCTTGGGCAGCTGGATGATGTCTCTCTTGACTCCACCCTCCTTCCCCATCTAAGCTGATTTCCCCGCCTATTTCTAAGATGCCTGCCATAGGTCAAGACAGTTCCTTTATTAACAGGTCTCTGCTTCAGTTTCTGCCTCCATGTTAATGCTTTGACTTCCTGCCTTGACTTTCCTCCATGATAGACTATAAACTGCAAACAGAAATAAACTCTTTTCTGTCCAAGTTGCTTTTGGTCATGGTGTTTTATCACAGCTGTTGATACCTATCTAAGACACAAATGTATCAGAGATTGAGTAGCCAGGCATAGAGACATACACAGAGTAGTCCCAGCTACCCAGGAAGCTGAGGTAGATTTGCTTGAGAAGTTTGAGGACAATCTAAGCGCCATAGTGATAACCTGTGTCAAAAGTGAACAATAAATCGGCATGTCTAGTGTATACCTGTAAACCTAGTGTTGAGGCAGGATGACCATAGGTTGATGACTTGTCCAGGCTACAGAATAAGACCCTGTCACAGGATGAAGGGATAGGTAATGGGAGAGACAATATTTCTTTAGAAATACTCTTTCTTGATCTACTTGTCTATTTACTTTTCCTTTTGGTAGGTATTTGTCCTCATGATCTCTGCTCCAAAGTGACTGAGTTGGTGCCACATATGTAATAAATATCCTTGTCTCTGGGGTCTGTGTTGATTGGTTAGACCTAAGAATTGGTTTCATTTTCCATTATCACCTTTTGTTGGTGTGATATGCTGTTGAGTTGTAGCCTCTGAAGACTCTGTATTTCCACACAGGCCATCTAGCTGCCAACGATCTCTCCACTTCCCGAACAGTCAGACTACAGAAGGTCCTTCACAGTTATGTGCCTCAGGAAGTGAGGGGACGGAACCGAGTTCGAGTCACCTCATGGGATGGCAGGAAGTGGGGAGAGCTAGAGGGGGACACGTATGACCGGGTAAGTGATTTCTGACCTCTGTGTTCTGGCCTCAGATCCCGGGGTAGGATCCAGCCCCTGTGTTTTGAATGTGTGAGGCTGTTTTTGGACCTAGACAGTTGTCCATGAGTGATCTGGAGAAAGCTGTTTGCGGAGTCCTCAGTTTAGCTTAGATGACTTGCTACTATTTTCATTAGAGATAGTTGGCAGCAAAAAGCATTTGAACCTAACTGAGTGTGAAAAAAGTTATTAGGCATATTTTATTTCTGAAGTCACTTGGTTGCTTGGAAGCCCTCACAAAGATGAGTATGATTGAGAACATTTTATTTATTTCTGAATATTAATATAGCACATAGTGCAAAATTCAGAAGGTATAAAAGGATGTCAGGTGGAAAATAAGGTTTTTTTTTTTAGACCTGTACACAGCCATCTACTTCATTTTCCTGCAGATAACTATTGTTTTTATTTTATATAGCTTTTATATAATTTGTATATGAATTTGTAAGTTTTTTTAAATAGAAATGGCAATGTGTTGTTTTCATTCTGACAGCTATAACTTTTTAATTAATTAAAATATCCTCAGGCTCAGTCCCTTTTAGTTTTATGCTTTTGAAATAAGATTGCTGGTTAATGGCTTCTGTCAGTTAAGATTTTGACAGAGTTTGAGAAATTCTCTAGAGGTTCCTCCAGCCTCACCTCTGCTGACCATGAGCATGTTTTCTGTGCTTCAGTCTTCCTGTCTGTTTTTATCACGCTTACAGTATCTCATATTCTCTTGTGTATGTTACTGAAACACAACCCCCTTTTTTTTTTTTTTTTTGTTTTTCTAGACAGAGTTTCTCTGTGTAGCCGTGGCTATCCTGAATTAGCTCTGTAGACCAGGCTGGCCTTGAACTCACAGAGATCTCCTGCCTCTGCCTCCCAAGTGCTGGAACTAAAGGCCTGTGCTATCACCACCCTCCAGCTTTGAAACTTTTAATATTTTAAAGTTATTTCCTTTTTTAAAAACTTCTTTTAGATTTATTTATCTTTATGTGTACAAGTGTTTAGCCTTCATGTATGTGTGTACCCATACATGTTGGCCTCAGAGGTCAGAAGAGGGAGTCAGATTCCCTGGAACTGGAGTTGCAGGCAGTTGGAAGCCTCCATGTGGATGCTGGAAATCGAACCTGAGTTCTCTACAAAAGCAACAAGTGCTCTTAACCACCAAGCCCCTAGTTGTTGTCTTTTAATTAGAAAACTCTAAAATCTCTTATTTAAAATGTGTTTTATGATCCCTATATATTGTATAAATATATAAAATGGACAAAGAATATATCTAGGCAGTTGTGGCACACACCTTTAATCCCAGCACTCAGGAGGCAGAGGGAGGTGGATGTCTGGAGTTTGAGGCTAACCTGGTCTGCAGAGTGAATTCCAGGACAACCAAGGCTACAAAGACAAAACTTGTCTGGAAAAATAGCAGTAGCAACAACAAAAGCCTGTAGGTTTCACGGCATATGGGAAAAGATTAGCAATCTAGTCAGGCTCCTTGGGTTGAGGTCCTGGCTTTATGACTTACCAGCCAGAAGCTCTTGTGAGTTACTTAAACTTTCATTTGTCCTTAACTTCCTCCGTGTAGTTCATTGCCAGTCCCGTAGGTGACTAAGAATGCCTTTGCACGGTGTCAGACCCTAGTTCATTGCCAGTCCTGTAGGTGACTAAGAATGCCTTTGCACCGTGTCAGACCCTAGCAAGGGTTCAGCATTGTTATCATTGTCACATTCCTCATTATTTTCACTGATTCCAGCTATGTCTGGTGGAGCAGTATAGAATGAATAGAATGAATTCCTTCCCATTTTCCCTTACAGCCCTTCAGGCATTTGCAACAGCTTTGGTGCTTGAAGATATCTTCATTAATTTATTTGTTGAAGAAATAGTAGTGTGCAGTCTTGCTAGGGAAGTGTTAAACACTTTGGATTCCAGGAATGCCTCCTCAGGGCTCAGCAGACTATTCTTCCTCATTTTGTATTTGCTTGTCAGTTGGAGAGTCCAGCCTTCTGCCTGTTCATAGCAGAACAGTCACCCTTCCCTTGGAGTCACACGTTTATTCTGTCCCTCCCTTCCCAACTTAAAGGTTTTTTTCAAATAATGAAATGTTTATTTGAACATATTTTCCCTATGTTTTTTCATGGGGAAATCATAAACACACCAGAGACTGAGATGCAGCTGGCATATCTTCCTGGCATGTGGCCGGTAACCACACGTTGGACATTGCCTGATGTGGATGTGGAAATGCCTGTGCCATAGCTGATGTTGACTAGCCTTGTCCTTTCCAAATAGCAACAGTACAACTTCTATCTCTTTATCCTTTTAACTGGATGAGTCCAGCCGTTTTCACAGTTGACACTATACGCAATATCCAGAATACATATAAATATATAAGAATATATATATTAAATATGTAAGAATGTATTTGCCACTGATTTTCTAGTCTTGTTTAAATCAGAGCTATAGCTTTGTTTGTTCATGTGCATGAGGACTCAGAACCACAACATTCCATGAGGGTACCTTGGTCATTCTCTTGAGGCCAGCCGCCTTATGGAAATAGTAAGAATTTCCACAACTTTCTCTCCGCTCTCCTCCCCAGCCCCACTCTCCTTTTAGACAGGGTTTCATGATGCCTAGGCTGACCTGGAACTAGCTTATGTAGGAACATCCTCCTACCTCTGTTTGCTAATGCCAGGACTACAGGTTCGTGCCACCATGCCCTGCTTATTTTCCTTACTCTGTATGTATTGTGCTAGTTCACCAAAGAATATATCAGTATTGAAAACTGGGGGGGGGGGTTGTTTTGTTTTTTTTCTTAGTTTTTCAAGACAGGGTTTCTCTGTGTAGCTCTAACTATCCTAGAATTAGCTCTGTAGACCAGGCTGGCCTCAAACTTAGAGATACACCTGCCTCTGTCTCCTGAGTGTTGGAATGCACCACTACTGCCTGCTTGAAAACTGGGTTATTTTTAATATATTCATGTTTCTATTTTGCAAAAAAAAATCTTTTCAAGGATGATTTTACCTTTTTCAAATATACATATAGGGATATTTAAAACATGTTTTTGTCTGTCTCAAATGCTTATTGTAGGAAAGACTGCTAGTTAATTAATGAGTGATTTTGTATTTCTCACTTTAAAATATTGAAATATTGGACACTAGGTGTGGTGGCACATACCTATAATCCTTTGGGAAGCTGAGGTAGGAGAATTATGAATTCAAGACCAGCCTTTGCTAATAGGGAGTTCCAGATTTGCTCTGTTTCAAATAAAAACATAGTAGACCAATCTACTGTACATATTGAACCTACCTTTTTACAGTAATGTTTATAAAGAGAGAGAGAGAGTATATATGTGTGTCTGTCTGTCCATAACTTTAGACCCCTCGGGAACTGAGGTTACAGGTGATTGTGAGCCATCTGATAGGATGTGAGTTCAGCAGCAGGTGCTCTGAACTCAGCCATCTATCTCTCCAGCTCCTCCTCCTTCCCCTCTTCCCTTTTCTTTTTAAAACAGTACTGGGGATTGAGCCTAGGGACTTGCACATCTGACATTGTTTTAAGATAATTTTGGGAGCTGGAGAGATAGCTCAGTGGTTAAGAGCACTGGCTGCTCTTCCAGAGGTCCTGAGTTCAATTCCCAGCAACCACATGGTGGCTCATAACCATCTATAATGGGATCCGATGCCATTTTCTGGCATAAAGGTGTGCATGCACACACACATATTTATATAACAAATTTTAAAAAATAATTTTGAGTTCTGGTTCTATTTTATTATATAATGTCTGTAAATTAAGTACTGTATCATGTATAAATTGGATGTTTTCAGTAAATAATTGGACAGAGCCTTGAAGCCCTAAGATTTTTTCCTAGGTTTATATCAGTTATTTAATTACAATTAAATTTATATGTAGCTTTTGTTTGGAAACAGGGCCCCATGAAACCTAGGCTATCCTCAGACTCATTGTGACTGTCCTGCCTTTGCCTGTGAACTGCTGGAATGATAAGTGTGTACTATCATGTATAGGTTTTCATTTGTTTTACTTTTTGAGACAGGGACTTACTCTGTACCCTTGTCTGGCCTGGAGAGCTGTAGAGACCAAGTTACTTTGAAACTTGTAGCAATCCTTTCAAGGGCTAGAATTACAGGCATGTACCACCATGCGTGGCTTGGTTTGACTTTTTGGTAAACATGAATATTTCTAAATATAGTATTTTCCAACCTATTATCTCACAATTGTCTATCAGGTTAAAATGAGAATCCTTGTCAGGTGATCTGCAATGGAGGGATGGGTAGAGCCAGCATTTCCATTGAATTTTATTGGCTTCAGGCCTAAACTGTTCTGACTTAAGTCAGAAGAACCTAGAAGAAGGTTTAATGCTTTATCTTCCTACACTCTGGGTAGGTGTTGGTGGATGTGCCATGTACCACAGACCGCCACTCCCTTCATGAGGAAGAAAACAACATCTTCCAGCGCTCAAGGAAGAAGGAGCGACAGATGCTGCCTATGCTGCAGGCCCAGCTTCTTGCGTGAGTGACAGTTAGATTCTCAGACATCACTGGAAGCATGCCAAGACCATCCCATAGAAGGATCTTCTCACTGGAGATTTGCCTGGAGTTGATATTGTCCTTTCTAGAATAATAACTACACCCCCACCATTTTATCCTCAGTGCCAGTGACTTGCATTTTTGAAAAGGAGATTCTGTCAGGTGTAGGGGTCTATTTATCTGTATCCCTAGCTATCTGGGGAGCTGAGGTAGAGGATAGCTTGACCTGAGAGTCATCCTGGGTGCTAACCTGGGTAACAGTGAGAACCTGGGTAACAGTGAGACCCTATCTCAGAGAAAGAAAGAGACTGCAGAGATGGCTCAGCAGTTAAGAGCACTGTCTGCTCTTGCAGAGAACCCAAGTTTGGTTCCCAGCACTCACATGGCTGCTCACAAACCATATGTAACTCCACTACCAGGGGATCTGACACCTCTTCTGACCTTCATGGGCTCCTCACACATGTAATACATATCCATATATTCAGGCACATAAGTAATAAGTATTTTTTTTAAGAAAAGAACTATTACATTTATTTTATAAAAGAGAGAAGTGCTTGGCAGTGGTAGCACATGCCTTTAATCCCAGCACTGGGAGGCACAGGGAGACAGATCTCGTGAGTTCGAAGCCAGCCTGGTCTTCATAGTGAGTTCTAGGACAGCCAAAACTACACTGTGACACCTCAGAAAAAAATAAAATAAAATGTAAAAAGATAGGGAGAGGAGAAAGGGGGAAAGAAGAGAGGAAGGGAGAAGGGCCTAGGGGTCTGTGTGACTAACCAGAATCAGCTTCAAAGGATCATCCTTTTTTTTTTAAGACAGGATTTCTCCTGTGGCTTTGGAACATGTTGTGGAACTAGCTCTGTAGACCAGACTGGCCTCAGACTCACAGAGATTCACTTGTTTCTGCTTCCTAAGTGCTCGGATTAGGGCTAGGATCATTCTTCTTTTTTTAAGGTTTATTTTTATTTTTAATTATGTATATGCATGTGTGTCTTCATGTAGGTATGTGCACATAAGTATAGGTGCCCATGCAGGTCAAAGATCTTGGATCCCTCTGGACGTGGAATTAAAGATAATTGTGACCTGGGTGCTGGGAGCCTCTACAAGAGCAGTATGTGCTCTTAACTGCACAGTCATCTCTCTGGCCCCATCAGAGGATTCTTATATGGATGCTTCTTGAGCTGGGTATGGTGGTACTATGCCATCAGGTAGTAGACTGCCCTACCCATGTTCCTAGCCCTATGTTGCTCTCACACTTCCGAGAAGTATACTAGTTACTGCTTTTTTTCCTTGGTTTCAGGGCTGGACTCCTTGCCACCAAACCAGGAGGTCATGTTGTCTACTCCACTTGCTCACTGTCACACTTACAGAATGAGTATGTGGTACAAGGTGCCATTGACCTTCTGGCCAATCAATACAACATCAAAGTTCAAGTGGAGGACCTGTCTCATTTCCGAAAGCTTTTCATGGACACATTCTGTTTCTTCCCATCCTGCCAGGTTGGGGAGCTGGTAATACCAAACCTCATGGCCAATTTTGGGCCTATGTACTTCTGCAAAATGCATAGGCTGCCGTAGTGTCACCCTGCCCCTGTTTTAGGAAGACATTGACTCTGTCAGAGGCCTTGAAACAGACCAGTGGCAGAGATGCACTCCAAGGCCTGCCTCCATCCTGTGTGTGTTCTAAAGATGGCTGTAAACGGCAGGAGGTGGGACCGCTGCCCAGATGTGCATTATCAGCAGGTTTCTAACTCAGACCTCATTCTATCCTTAAGCCTCTGCTAAGGCTCCTGCTCCATTAGGGATTTAGACAGAATCAGTGAATAAGCCCATAGTTTAAGCTATAAGCTTGGGAAGAAACATTTAACCAATAAAGTTGTTGAAGTGCTATAGAGCTGGTCCTGTAGTCGGGGACTTCATGTCAGTCTAAATCCATTATAGTTTTCTGTGTGTCAGCCAAAGCTGCCGAGCACACTCTCCAAAGTGTCCAACCCAGCTTACAGCCCTCTCCCACTGGTGAATTCCATTTAATCTGCCCACAGGCCCACCAGCCTCCCCAGTGTCTCCATATGGCACATGATCTAATTTAAGGAATAAGTAAAACTATTGAGCCCATGGCTGGTAATCCTCTTACACCGAGAAAGAATGCCTTTGGCCTTTCTTCAGATGTGACTGCCAGAGCTGCTTCTGGTACATACTGTTTTTCTGTTTCTTCTTTTGGGTCTTCACATGACAGTATGTATTCTGTGAGTTCCTTTGTGACAGCTGTGGCACTGTGAGGGATATGGTTGGGAAGTGGCAACCTACTTTTACTTTCCAAGTGCCTAGGAATCTCGATATTTTATTTCAAATGCCGTGTTTTTATTTCTAGTCTGTGCCAGCTCTGGCCTATTTCCAAATCCTTCTTCCAGCATAGCAGGGTTTTGCCTCACACAGTGTTTTGGGGTAACATTACATAACTTGCTGATTTGCATACTAGTTATTTTGTAACATTTGTCAAAAGAAGCCAACCTTTAGTGCCAGGGGATAGAAAACATTGCTTATGATCTCCTATCACACACATACATGTATGTATATATACCTTGTAAATGTGAATGACTTGAATATTTTTTGGCTTTTCCCACTTTTTTCTTCAATGGTTTTTTGGAGATGGGGTCTCTGTGTAGCCCTGGCTGTCCTGGAACTCCTTTTGTAGACCAGGCTGGCCTTGAACTCAGAGATTCACATGTCTCTGCCTCCTGGGCGCTAGGATTAAAGGTGTATGACATCACCGGCTTTGAAACTCTTAATATTTTACAGTTCTTTCTTTTTTTTTAAGATTTGTTTATTACATATACAGTGTTCTGCTTGCAGGTACAATATACACCAGAAGAAGGCACCAGGTCTCACTTCAGATGGCTGTGAGCCACCATGAAGTTGCTGGGAATTGAACTCACGACCTCTGGAAGAGCAGCCAGTGTTCTTAACCCCTGAGCCATCTCTCCAACCCTCTACAGTTATTTCTTTAAAAAATTTTTTTAGATTTATTAGCTGTTCCCCGCTGCAATGCCACTTTTAGGCATATACCCTAAAGATGCCATTCATACCCCAAAAGCTTAACTATGTTCATAGCAGCATTATTCATAATAGCAAGAACCTGGAAACAACCTAGATGCCCCTCAATTGAAGAATGGATTAACAAGCTGTGGTACATCTACACAATGGAGTACTACTCAGCAGTAAGAAAAAATGATATCCTAAAATTTGCAGGCAAATGGATGGATTTGGAGAATATCGTCCTGAGCGAGGTATCACAATCCCAGAAAGAAGCAGGGGATGTACTCACTTATTAGTGGACTCTTAAAAAAAAAAAAAAAAAAAGATGTCACTGTATACAAGAGCTCAAGGCTAGAACATAGCTAAATAACACAGTGCCTCACTTCTACATTGATGGCCTCTGGCAGGGGTGTGAGTGAAGAAAGACTTGTTTTCTTGAAGGGTCTGGAGACAGGGGGTTTATATTCCAGTAAGTAAATGAGCAGCATGAATGGGCGTTTTTGTAAATGGTAAGATCATAAGTGTGGGTATGAATCTGAGAGGACTGATAACTGAGTTTGATGGAGTACATGATGTAAAATCACCAATATATATATATATATATATATATATATATATATATTAAAGGTTTATTAGCTGTCTTCCGACTTTATTCCCCTTTCTGGCTATTCTTTTTGTCTTTCTTCCTTTCCCTGCTAATCCTTATTTGGGTATTAAAAATATCCATTGAAAAAGACATTAGCAAAGGTTTCCATCTGCTTTCTTGTATTATAAGTGAGATTTGTATTATAAGTGAGAACCCTGGAAGACTTTTCAGACTTTAAATCAAGTGAAGCCAGTAAGATGGGACTCCAGAGAACTTGGTGGATGCCTGCCTGGGACCCTTACCAGCTTCTATTCATGGCATGTAGTCCCTGCCTGCTGTTTACTCTAGACTCTGTGCCCGGGTTTCTGCCCATGGGCTCTTGGGTATTCACCTGGTACTAACTGAAGGCTCAGCAGTAATCACTGAGAAGGAGAGGGTCTGCTGGCCCTTGGATCGCAGTCCAATTGAGGACAGACAGATTAGGGAAGAAAAACAGGGAGCTGCCTATTAGGAACAGAATCAATAGCACATGTATGCATGTATGTGTTAGAAAGGGGACTTATTAGACTGGATAGAGGCTAGGTGGCCCATCAGTAGCCATCTGCATACCAAAGAGGCTGAGAACTAGATTCTAAGGACACCTGGGCAGTCTCAATCCAACACTGAAGCCTGGAAGTTTCCTGGAGAGTTGCTGCTAGTGAATCATCACTGAAGAGTTGGAGAATCAGCTGATGTCAGTGGGCAGCGGTAGCAGTGGGTGGTATCACTGGACGCAGAAAGAGCCTTGCTGGTTGGAGTGTTGCCTTCTCCTTACTTAGCTTCATCATCTGGGCAGTTTGCTCTCTTGAGGATCCCACCCACCATCTTTCCCTCCCTGATCACTATCCAATGGGCCAGTCTTCTCTAGAAACATTCCTGTAGACATACAGATATATTTCTGGTCATGTTGACTCCTCAGACCAACTATCATAACTACTTTGGAAAACAGTTTGTCTCCTATAATTGAACATATACTACCCTCTAACTTAGTTACTACAGTGCTAAGGATCAATTCAAGAGAAACTCAAAAATGTATGCCAGTGCACCTGCGAAGGGTGTTCATGGCAGTTCTGCTCACAAGCAAAAGCCTAGACACAGTCCACATGTCTGAGCAAGGAAGGGATTAATAAACTGGATATTCACAAAATGGAACATATGATGTATCATTTATATTACCTTGCAATTCGTCAGTGTGCTATTTAATGAGTATTTAATAATATAGTCACAATCACTGAGAAATATTGAAAATAATTCTGTCCTTAAAAGTTATAGTTATAGTCAGGTAGTGGTAGCTCACATCTTTAGTCCCAGCACTCAGGAGGCAGAGGTAGGTAGACTGATCTCTTGAGTTCGAGGCCAGCCTAGTCTACAGATTGAGTTCCAGGTCAGCCAGGGCTACACAGAGAAGCCCTGTCTTGGAAAAAAAAAAAAAGTTGCCATCTGGTCTTGGTTCTCAATCTCTTCTTTTGTTTCTACTCTCAGAAAAACTGGTCTGCGGATGCTAAGGAAACCTCCAAGAACTCACAGGATGTCCCTGGCTAGGTCTCAAACCAATAGTGAAGATGCTGCCTAGACAGGACTTCCTTTATAATCAAATGAATAGCCACCCTAAGTGCCATCACAGAACTTAATCCAATAATG
This sequence comes from Sigmodon hispidus, assembly GCA_004025045.1. NCBI lineage: Eukaryota > Metazoa > Chordata > Mammalia > Rodentia > Cricetidae > Sigmodon > Sigmodon hispidus. The sequence goes on from PVIH01001204.1 coordinate 147,172, forward strand.
AATAGAGGTAAAGGTCCAGCTGAGAGCAGGGGAGGAGAGTCTATATGAGCAAGGGGATAGGGCTTATGAGGAAAATTCTCACAGTGATGGCTGGCTGAAGCTCTGGGAGCTCACTGAATTAAGAACAGCCACCAGGGAACCATCAGGAAAAAGGAATTAGGCCCTCCAAGGGTAGGCAACTGTTCACTGACATGGGCAGTATGTGGAGCCTCGAGGGGAGGGAATCAGACTGTGTTTCTGTGCACGGACTGGCACTTCAGAGCCCATTCCCTCCAGAGGAACACCTAACCCAGTTTTGACATTTGGATGAGGAAATTGGACTTGCCTGGAGTGGATGCTGAGCTGATCCACCTTAGGACTTATTGCCCTTTTTGGGGAGGGGATTGGGGATGGGGAGGAGGGAGGCTGAAGGCTGACAGGGAGGGGGAGCAAGGGTAAAAAAGACTATTTTTTTTTTTAAAAAAAAAAAAAGAAAGAAAAGAAAAAACACCTGATCTGCCTTCTGTCACTGGTTGGAAGGTGGAGCTGATTTATAACTAGATGTTGTGCACAAGTTTTGTCTTTATCTTTGAGGACCACTGGATTTTTGGTATGTCACTCTTGAACAAGATCAGGGTATTAAGATTATTTAGAGTCTAAAGATCCCTTAGTACCCCAGGATCTTTACCTGGGTTTGCAGCTGGTCTAACTGGTTAGGTGCTTTGGCTTAATTACATATGTGGTCAGGATATCTTAAAACCCTCCTGGGAACTTTTGATTTGAACTTTTTCTAAAACCAGGATTCAGCCACAGCAAAAATCCTTGATGATGTGTGGTACATGCCTGTAATCTAGCACTTAGTGGGTAGAGACAGGAATATCAGGAGTTCAAAGTCATCCTTAACTCAAGTAAATTCCAATTCTGACTGAGTTTCATGAGACCCTGTTGCAAAGTCCAAATACCAAACCAAAATAATAGGACTAGAGCCCAACAGTGGTGGCTCATGCCTTTAATCCCAATACTTAGGAGGCAGAGGCAGGTGAAGAAAGAATCTCTGAGTTTGAGGCTAGCCTGGTCTACAGAGCAGGTTCCATGTCAGCCAGGACTACACAGAGAAACCTTGTCTCAAAAAACAAAAACCAAAGCAAAAGCAAACAAAACCTTCCGATCAATAAATGGGCAAATCAAACAATACAAATGATTAATAAATATATTTTAAATGTTCAATATCCTTGACCATCAGGGAAATGAAAATTAAAACCATATTAAGTGATACATAGTATGTATAATTTTAAAAATAAAGGAAAAACAGTTCATGGTGGCACATGCCTTTAATGCCAGCACTCAGGAGGTAGAGGCAGGCAGAAGTTCAAGGCCAGCCTGGTCTACATGGTGAGACTCTGTTTTACCACCATCACCACCACGAACAAAACAAAATTCCCAAAAAGGCGATCAGATCCCTTGGAACCAGAGTTACAGACATTCTTGAGCAGCCACAAGGAAGTGCTGAGAGTAAAGCCCAGGTCCTCTGGAGAAGCAGTCAGTACTGTTCACCACTGAACTATGAATTAGCTATGCGGCTCAGGATGCCCTTGATCGTTTGCCTCTCTGATGCTGAGGTTACAAGTATGCATGTCATGCCCACGTCTGCCTGGATCTTCATGTTTCCCCTGGAACTGTCAGTTTCAATTCTTTTATCAAGGTCTTTGATCCTTTCTGAATTAATTTGTGTACAGAATGAGAGAGAGATCTAATTTCATTCTCTTATATATGGATATTTGTTTTCCCAGCACCATTTTTTGAGGATGCTGTCTTTTATGCAATGTGTATTTTTTTTTTTTTTTTGTAACAGGTCTTTTTTTGGACTGTAGGCTCCCAAATAATGACACGGAGATTTATTAAGTATAAAGCTCGGCCTTATCTTAGGCTTCTTCCCAATTAGTTTTTCAAACTTAAATTAACCCATTTATATTAACCTACATTCTACCTGGCTTGTTATCTCTCCTCATTACTGTGTGTCCAACTTCTCAGTGTCTGACTGGAAAATCTCCCTCACTCAGATTCTTTCCCAGAGTTTCTACCTCACCCTGAAAGTCCCACCTCTCCTCTCCTGCTATTGGCTGTTCAGCTATTTTATTAAACCAATCAGAAGGTACCTTAGGCAGGTGAGGTTAAACAGAGACACATCTTCACACAATCTACAAAAAAGTTATCCCAGCATATTTTTGACAGCTTATCAAAAATTAGGTAGCTATGTCAGGCCTGGTGGCTAAAGCCTTTAATCCTAGCATTCAGTGGACAGAGATGGGTGGATCTTTGTGAGTTTGAATACAGGTATGGTCTACATAGCAAGTGTCAGGACAGCCAGGACTACATATTGAGCCCCGGTCTTAAAATCAAAATAATAATCAGTGGCTTTAGCTGCTTGGGTTATCTCTGAGTCCTCAGTGCTATGGAAGTACTGCCTGGCTGAGATGAGGAGTCATGTAGCTCTGCTGTCTTGAGATGGCTGAAGGTGAAGCTGACTCACCTGGAGAAAGTCAAAACCATGCAGATGGCTGAGAATCTGCCAGTACCCCGATGAATACTATGGTTCACTCTGATGCTGTTTTTTTTCACTTCAGCTAATTTAAGCTGCCTTTTAAAAACTTTTTTCTAACTGAAAACAAACTGGGGAAGTATTAATCAAAGATCCAGAACTCCAGTGTGCTTCAAAGTGTGATTGTTTAAAATATTACTGCTGAGGTTGGGGAGATGGCTCAGTAGGTAAGAACGTTGACTGTTTTTTCCAGAGAACCAAGATTGCATTGCCAGCGCCCAGATGATGGTTCCTAACTGAGTGACTCCCGTTCCAGGGAATCTGGTACCCTCAGGCACACATGTACATAAGTACATTGATGTGCAGGCAAAACACCCATACACACAATTTTTTAAAAATTACTACTTTGGTCCTATATTAATTGATAGATTTTCTTTAGAAATATATGTTGCTGACTGGAGAGATGGCTCCAAGGTTAGGAGCACTGACTATTCTTCCAAAGGACTTGAGTTCAATTCCCAGAACCTCCCAAAATTAAAAATTATGAAGCCAAGACTTGAAGTAAACTGAGTGCATTATAAAGGAATCCACACACATGCACTTGTACACATACCGATTACAATCATTTAAACAGCAGAGTCCCAACCTTGCATTTACAGTCCTCATTTAGTTTGGATTCCTATTTTAATTGCTATTGATGATTATTGTTATGACTTCAAATAACCTATTTTAATAATTTTGTCTCTTTTTTGTGACAGAGTCTCTTCTGTGTAGCCCTGTCTGTTCTGGAACTCATTATGTAGACCAGGCTGGCCTCAAATTCACAGAGATCCCTTGCTTCTGCCTCCCAAGTGCTGCCTCAGCCTTCCTGGTACTTCCAAGTACAAATAATGTCAGCCATACTCAGCTTTTCATGTTATTGATTTGCATCATAAAAACATATTTTATAAGAACACACATTGGACAGGTAAAGGTGAAGCCAGATGACTCACATGAGTTCAGTTCTAGAACCCACATGGTGGAAAAGAGAGAATGACTCCAGTCACCCTCTAACCTTTAACCCCAGCACCTGGGAGGCACAGGAAGTGGATCTCTAAGAACTGAAGCCAGCCTGCTCTACATATCAAGTTCTGGGACAGCCAGGGTTACGTGGTGAGTTAAAACAAAACAAAACCAAACAGAAAGGTGGGCATTAGGGGTTGGAGAGGTGGCGCAGCGATTAAGAGCACTGACTGTTCTCCCGGAGGACCTGAGTTCGATTCCCAGCACCCACATGGCAGCTCACAACTGTCTGTAATTCCAAGATCTGACACCCTTACACAGTTATACATGCAGGTAAAACACCAATTTACATAAAATTAAAAAAAAATTAAGAAAAAGAAAGGTGGGCATTAAACAAATAAGAGTTGCTTATGGGTGGAGAAGGGATGAGACTGGGAGTGACAATAAAGGGTTGAATGGATAAAAGGGAAGGCTTGGATGGATGCTGGGAACTGAGGAGTTTTATGCACTCAGTTCTGCACCTGAGAGGCTAGGTAAGGCTGAAAGAATAAACCATTGCAAGCAATGTACCAGGTGCTGAGCATTCCCTCCTGGGCTGGGCAGCTTCCCAGGACACCTTTCTTTTTTTTAAGATTTATTTATTTATTATGTATACAGTGTATAGAAGAGGGTACCTGATGTCATTACAGATGGTTGTGAGCCACCATGTGGTTGCTGGGATTTGAACTCAGGTCCTCTGGAAGAACAGCCAGTGCTCTTAACCTCTGAGCCATCTCTCCAGCCCTGACACCTTTCTTTTAACTCAAGGCCTGACTGGGAAGAAATGTAACCTCGAATACAGGTAGGCGGGGCCTCCCACAGCATTCACAGTCACTGGTCCTGCAGCCCCTGGCAGCCCTCCCCACTTTTCTGCCTCATTGTCTCCTCTGGACGGATGTGTCAGAGCAGAGCGCTACAGAATTTTTCTCTAGAGTTGGACTGGGGGAACTGGGGCTGTTAACTCTTTATTAGAGGGCAGGAAGACTCCTAAGTCACACTCATTCCCAACTGTGCTCTTTACAGCCTCATGGCCACCCTCACAGCTCATTCTTGCTTAGGGCTTCTCCGCTGCATCCGTAGGAAGCACCTTGATTCCTTCTGGTCTCCTCCTCCTCCTCTTCCTCTGCCTCCTCCTCAACAGGGTTTCTCTGTGTGACTCTAGCTGTCCTGGAACTTGGTTTGTAGACCAGGCTGGTCTCGAACTCAGAGATCCACTTGCCTCTGCCTCCCAAGTGCTGGGATCAAAGGTGTGCACCACCACTGCCTGGCCTTCTTCTGGTGTCTTTTTACTGGTTTTCTTTTCTTCTTTGTCTTTTAAGTTTGATATTGCCTTCTATCTTTTAGTAATTAAATGTTTCTGGTTTATGAATAACTTTTTGTCTTTAAAAATTTGTTTTGGCCAGGCAGTGATAGTGCACACCTTTATACCCAGCACTTGGGAGGCAGAGTGGATCTCTGAGTTCTAGGCCAGCCTGTGTGGTAATATATTGTATATTTAATAAAATTCATCTGGAATATCAGAGGACAGAATTACTCACAGCCAAGCCATAAAGGGAGTGGCAAGCCATGACTTTAATCCCGTCACTCTGGAGTTCAAGGCCTAACAGCCAGACAGTTCTACTACTATTAGTCTCAGCACTGGGAGGCAGTCAGGAGGATCTCTGTGAGTTCAAGGCCAGCCTGGTTTAAAAAGCATAGCCAGGACTGTTACACAGAGAAACCCTATCTTGAAAAAAAAATAAAATAGGGGGCTGGAGAGATGGCTCAGAGGTTAAGAGTACTGACTGTTCTTCCAGAGGTTCTGAGTACAATTCCCAGCAAAACCACATGGTGACTCACAACCATCTATGATGATACCTGGTACCCTCTTCTGTATACCGTATACATAATAAATAAATAAGTCTTTAAAAAAAAGGATGAGAGGGTAGGTGCATAAATTTAAAAAAAAAAAGAAAAGAAAAGAAAAGAGGGCTGGAGAGATGGCTCAGCAGTTAAGAGCACTGACTATTCTTCCAGAGGAACTGAGTTTGATTCCCAGCATCCACATGGCAGCTAACAACTGTCTGTAGTTCCAAGATCTGACACCCTTACACAGTTATGCATGCAGGCAAAACACCAGTTCACATAAAAAATAAAAATAAATATTAAAAAATAAAATAAAACAAAAAAGCCCCAAAAGGCTGGAAAGATGACTCTATCCTCTGATATTCCAGACTAATTTTATTAAATGTATAACATATCACCACAAGCCTGGTCCACAGAGCAAGTTCCAGGACAGCCAGGGCTACACAGAGAAACCCTGTCTCAAAGACAAAACATAAACAAAAACATAAAGCTTTTTGTTGATAGACATTCCCCCCACCCCGCCCCACACCAGTTCCCAAAAAACTGACATGGAGACTTAATATTAACTACAAATGCCCATCCAATAGCTCAGGCTTGTTATTAGTTAACTTTACATTTTAAATTAGCCCATATTTCTTATCTGTACTTTGCTACATGACTTGGCATCTTTTCTAATATGGCACACCTACCTGGCTTCTCTCTGAGTCTGCTTGAGACTCACCAGACTCTGACCTTTTTCCAAGTGTCCTCTTGTCTGGCTCACCTCACCTGCCCAGTCTCTTCCTGCTCAGCTATTGTCCAGTCAGCTTCTTTACTAAACCAGTCACAGTGACATATATTCACACAGTGTAATGGAATACTCCACAGCTTTTGCTATTTTGCTGGAGACAGTATGTTGCCATCTGGATTCAGGGACCTTTAAACTAGGCTTTTGTGTACTTTGTCTATTTTATTTGCTTTTTAGAAAAGGTCTCACCCAGTGGTCAAAGGTGGCCTCCCCAACTTCCCCAGTGCTGTTGTTAGAGACTGAAGACAGAGGTTACTGCACCTGGGTGAACTGTGTCCTGCAGGAGTGGCTTTGTTGGGCAATATCTATTGTAGAGTGGGGTTTTGGTTAGAAGGAAAAATTAGATGTGTCAGAAAATAGAGGCCAAGAATTACAGTGGAATGTAGAGCATGGCAGAAGTCAGGCTGAGAAGAGGGTACCAGATCTCATCATAGATGGTTGTGAGCCACCATGTGGTTGCTGGGAATTGAACTCAGGACCTCTGGAAGAAGAGTCAGTCCTCTTAACCTCTGAGCCATCTCTCCAGCCCCATACTGGTCGCCTCTTCATTAGATCATCAGGTGTTTAGACAGACAAAGTAACACAGCTTCACAGAGTTAAACAAATGCAGCATAAACAAAAGCAACACACCTTAAAATAATATGACTTGTTTCTTTTAGATGTTTGCTGTGTTACTTTCCAGTACTAAATGCAGCCGTGGCAGGATCCAGACCAATGGTGTAATAACAGTACAGTCACTGGGAACACCCCTCCAAACCCTATGTTTTGAAAGGAGAGGGCAGGTCCCAGGCCTAGGAAGCCAAGGCAAGGAGCCTCTTGAGAGATGGAAGAAGCTTCCTGAGACACTGAATCAGTCCTGGATCCTATGGGTAGCAGGGCCAGAGTTCTCTGAGAGTCTTGGGTAGGAAATGTTTATGGTGACTGGACAAACTCATTGTATCTCTAGACAGCATTTTGAATGTTTCTTAAAGACCACTAACCTCCTTTTCTCTCCTTTTTTCCTTTCCTTTCTTTCTCCCCTCCTTCCATTGTTATGGAATAATCTTCTTGAACACTGTAAAGATTTGTCACTAGAATTGGTTTAATAAAATGCTGATTGGGGGCTGGAGAGATGGCTCAGAGGTTAAGAGTATTGACTACCATTTGAGAGGTCCTGAGTTCAATTCCCAGCAACTACACGGTGTCTCACAACCATCTGTAATGAGATCTGGTGCCCTCCTCTTCTGGTGTGCATGCAGGTAGAACACTGTACATATAGGAAATTAAAATAAAATAAAATGCTGATTGGCCAAGAGCCAGGCAGGGCCACCAACCTAAGGATAATGGGAAGGAGAAGGTAGGGTCAGAGGAGTCACCAGCCAGATGCAGAGGAAGCAGGAGATGAACGTGCCATAAAGGTATCACCAAATGGCAAAGCATAAATAGAAATATGAGTTAATTTAAATGTAAGAGTTAGCGAATAACAAGTCTGAGCGATAGCCCAAGCATTTATAATTTATATTCAGCCTCTGATTTGCTTATTTGAGACTGGGTGGTCAGGAAAGGAAAAACATCTGATTTACATTCCTGTTCTTTTTAAAAATTTTTCCTTGAAAGTAAAGTGAAAAGACATGCTTCTTTAAATTTAAAATCAATCTATACCATTGTACATCAATTTATACATCATAGGCCAAACTTTAAATTTTCTTTTTCCAGTAGCTGGAACTTGTGAAGGTTATAGCTGCTTGAGAAAGCTAACAAAAATATGAAAACCCAAATAGATGTGTCCATTGGGCCATACTTAGGAAACCAAGATTGCCTTTGAAATCCTACTCACCAATTTCTTTTTTTCTATTTTATGTGAACTGGTGTTTTGCCTGCATTTATAACTGTGTAAGGGTGTCAGATCTTGGAACTACAGACAGTTGTTAGCTGCCATGTGGATGCTGGGAATTGAACTCAGGTCCTCCGGAAGAACAGTCAGTGCTCTTAGCTGCTGAGCCACCTCTCCAGCCCGAGTTTTTATATTATTAAAAGAAGAATTTATTTTTTTAAATTTCTCTTACTGGTATATTGTCACTTTTCTATTGCTATGATACCATGACCAAGGTTAGAGTCTATGATGGCAGAGCAAAGGAATGGTTACAGCAGCTGGAGATGCAGCTGAATGTGTATATCTTCATATAACATTGATTTATATACAACCTACCATGAATATGTTCTCTGTGGAATACAGTATAACTGTGTAATAATATTCCATTAGGGCTTCTCAAGAATGAAGGCATGTGCTTTTTTGCATATCAGGATTTCAAAAACTGGTTTGCCACCCACAAGATATCTCCCACTCAATCTTGGTTAGAAGAGTTGATGGAAAAACATGTAGGTTCTGGCCCAGCCTAGTCCCACAGTATAAATGAATCTCTCTTGCCTCTGGCCCGGCTTAGGCCTAGGTTTGGAGCCACAGCCCCGTTTGGTCCCAAATAATCACACAAAGGCTTATATTAATTATATGTTGCTTGGCTTATGGCTCAGACTTATTGCTATCTAGCTCTCACATCTTAACCCATTTCTATTAATCTGTTTTGCCAAATGGCTCATGGCTTACATGTACTCCATTACATCTTGCTTCTTGGGCAACTGGATTGTGTCTCCCTGTGACTCTGCTCTCCTTCCCCTTTATCTATGCTTAGATTTCCTGTCTGACTATGAGCTGGCTGGCCATAGGCCAAAACAATTGCTTTATTAGCTAATGATAATTCACAGAGTACAGAAAGACATCCCACATCACTTCCCCTTTTCTGTCTAATCAAAAAGGAAGGTTTTAAATTTAATATAGTAAAATTATATATAACAGAGCAGCTATTAAGCAAGAATTAGTTACAATTTTTAGTCTATTTGTATTTAGCAAAATTAAAAATAATTTTATCATTTATCTTATTCCTGTGAGTTTAAAGTTTTATATCTAATTTACTTTTATTATAATTAAGGAAAATCATAACTACTTAACTTTTAATTATGTTAAAGACTATAGAAGGATACAATATTACTTGAGTAAACAGAAAGTGTAACCAAATTTTAAAATCTAGAAATGGGGCTGGAGAGAAGGCTCAGAGGTTAAGAGCACTGACTCTTCTTCCGAGATCCTGAGTCTAATTCCCAGCAACCACATACTGGCTCACAACCATCTATGATGACATCTGGTACCCTCTTCTGTATACTGTATACATAATAAATAAATAAATAAATAAAAAATATTTTAAATGTTATATTTTGTAGGTCTTTGAAGTATTTGAAAATTATTTATTTAATTGGAATATATTTTTATATCTAAAAAACTTAACATGACTATAAGTTTGGTTATCATAGATGACTATTTGTATTTTTAAATTATATATTACAATTTTAAATGATTTATATAAACAGTACCTTAAACAACAGTAGAAATATACATACAGTATAACAAAATTGATCTTAAATTTAATATTAATAAACTAAAAGCTATATCAATGTAAAATATTTTAAAATTAATAGCCTTTTTTGGATTAAAGTAGATTTAATAATTTATTTTTAAAAAATATTTTATATCATATCCCCTTTTTTCCCTAGAAAGAGATTTACTATGACTATTAACTATTTATAAAAAACCCCAAACATTTATAAATAATATTTTGAGAATTTGGGTGTAGCTTTTTATAAACTATTTTTTGCTGTTTGAAGGCACTGGCCATCTTATGGGGATCCTGAGGCTGGATCATGTTAGTCAGCAGCCTTGAATCTGATGTGGCCATCTCTTTTTATTAGAGATTTCCTAGGGGGTCTTTTTTGAGCAAACTATATTAGCCTCGAAGTAATTTATCAGTTTTCATCATTTGTAGAAACAAAAGACCAACCTCTTTTTTTAAAGTAACATAATTTTAGACCCAAATTTTAAAGTTAAGATTTTTTAAATATATGTTTAATTTAGCAACCTTTTTAATTAAATGTCTTTTTGTAGTTAGTTCATTAAGTTTAAAAAATTAAAAGAAAACACAATTATAAACATAATTTAGACTTTTTATATATTTTTATCTTTATGTGGCTTATATTTTTATGATTTTATTTTTAAGGATTTTATTTTAGCCTATGTATTTTTTATAGACATTGTAATTCATTTAGAGTTTTTTTTTTTTTTTTTAAAAAACTTTATTTATTTATTTATTTATTTGCCTTGGTGTTTGCCTGGAACTGGAACTAGAGACGGTTGTCAGCTGCCATGTGGGTGCTGGGAATCGAACCCGGGTCCTCTGGAAGAGCAGACGGTGCTCTTAACCGCTGAGCCATCTCTCCAGCCCCTCATTTAGAGTTTTTTTACATTTGTTTTATTATGTATCTTTATTCATTTTTTAACCAGAAGTTTTTAAAATGCTGAACTGTAAAGTATTATTTTGACTGTTAGCTCTGTTCTGCTTGTTTATTTATTTATTTATTTATTTATTTATTTATCTATTTATTATGTATACAGTATACAGAAGAGGGTACCAGATGTCATCATGGATGGTTGTGAGCCACCATGTGGTTGCTGGGAACTGAACTCAGAACCTCTGGAAGAACAGTCGGTGGTCTTAACCTCTGAGCCATCTCTCCAGGCCCCCTGCTTGGCTTTTTAACATGGCAGAGGTATTAGAGTCAACACTTACCTCTTTAATTCTGGAAAGCAGTATTAAATATCATGGAACTATGTTTTGAAGCCTACAGTTTTGCTCTCAAATTCAAAAGTAGCAGCTGGTCCAAGTTTGTTTTGTATTGCTGTTCTTGAGAGAGACTGACTGAGTAAATCTGCCAAGCTGATCAATCAGCTATGGCAGTTGGCTCCCACTGGCTACATCTTGTCAGGAGACAAGACTCTGAGACTGAGACAAGGAAGTACAATGTGGTTCCCTTTCTGCATATTTATAATATTTTTTTAAAGCTTTTAAAGGTTTATTTGGATCAATGCCCCACGCTGGGTGCCATTTGTTGTATGAAGTTTCTGGCCTGGCCTAGCCCCACAGTCCAAATGAATTTTGCCTATGGCCTGGCCTAGCCTCAGGTTTAGACCCACAGCCCTGCTTGGTCCCAAATAATCACACAAAGGTTTATATTAATTATATGTTGTTTGGCCAATAGCTCAGGCTTATTGCTAGCTAGCTCTTACATCTTAACTTAACCTATTTCTATAAATCTGTCTTGCCACGTGGCTCATGGCTTACCTGTACTCTTATTACATCTTGCTTCTTGGGCAACTGGATTATGTGTCCCAGTGACTCTACCCTCCTTCCCCTTTATCTATGCTTAGATTTCCTAACTATGAGCTGGTGTGCCATAGGCCAAAACAACTTATTATCTATTGATAATCCATAGCATACAAAAAACTCCCACATTACAGGTGAGCTGGCTTAACACACTGATATGTCCAGAACACAGTGATGATGCATCAAGATCAAAGTGTTTCTCTAATTCATTGCTGTGGCTCATTTTTACTCACACTATTCTGTGTTATTTAGTGGTACATGCAGGTAGAGTTCTAAGGACTTTAAACATTAGCTCATTTAGTTCTAATGGCAAAATAATTCACTTTTACAGTTGTGGAAACCAAGTATCAAATGGTTTTAAGTTTTTTTTTTTAATTTTTTAAAAACACTTCTATTTATTTATTTATTTGCCTTGGTGTTTGCCTGGAACTGGAACTACAGACAGTTGTTAGCTGCCATGTGGGTGCTGGGAATCGAACCCGGGTCCTCTGGAAGAGCAGGCGGCGCTCCTAATCGCTGTGCCATCTCTCCAGCCCTGGTTTTAAGTTTTAAGTCACTGGTTATCTATGCTCCTCAATTACTCATCTGAGCAATGGGGTTTAGTATTCTGTCTCCCTGCTTGCTCTCCTTTCCCTCCTTGACATTTTGTAGCTTAGCCTGGCTGTAAACTTCTAATGTAGCCCAAGCTGTTCTTGAACTTGTGATTCTCTACTCTCAACCTTGTGTTTTGTAACAAACATTTTTATTGTCTGTGTCGGTGGGTTAGCTGGTGGTTCTGCTAGATCATTTGGGCTTGGTAAGACTCACCCATGTATCTGTGGTTCTGCTTGGTTGGTTTGTCTAAGAGCTTGAGCAGGTATTACTGGGCTCTGGTTCTGTTAAACCCTCTCACTCTCTGGCAGACTAGATTGGGCTTGTTTTTATGGCAGTGCCAAAGTACTCTTACCATAGTAAGGAGGCATAGGCAGGGGGATCCCTGGGCTACATAATCTAGCCCATCATTGTGTAGTTTAGGGATGATTTTGTACTCTTGCCGCCACCTCCCAGGTGCTGAGATTACAGCTCTCACTCCCAGCTTTATCGGAGTCATTTTCACAGTCACTATAGCACAGAAGTCAAACTCCAAACACAGAAGGTAAGCAACACACAGATAACAGTACTTCTGCATACATGTCCTACTTTACATTATTTATTTACATTAATAAATTCTAGTATTAGTGTTTTGCTACTCTAACAAAATGCCCAAGGGTGGGTTACTTACAAACAAGAAAAAGCTCATTTTTATTGTTTTGGAATGTGGAAAGTGTAGATCAAGGCATCTTTAGAGTTGGCATTCAGGAGGAATTCATTTTGTTCTGTAGGCAGCATTTTGTTGCTGCCTCCTCAAATGGCAAATGCTGTCTTCACATGGAAGAGGAGTGTGGCCAAAGATGGTAGCTTGCTTTCTTCCATGTGCCAGGTTGGCCCTCAGCCCTAGCACCTCTTTATTAGCTCATTCTTTTCATTCTAGCATTTCTTTCTAAGATTGTTAGTATAAATGGGGCTGGACAGATGATGGCTCAGCAGTTAAGAATGCATACTGAGTTTGGTTCCCAGCACCCATATTGGGTGGCTCATAACCTCCTGGAACTCCAACTCCAAGGGATCTTGCAATTTCTTTTGGCAGGTGCACACACACACACACACACACACACACACACACACACACACCATTTACTCACACAGACACAAATGAATAAAAAACATTAAAAACAAGGGCTGGAGAGATGGCTCAGTGGTTAAGAGCACCCTCTGCTCTTCCAGAGGACCCGGGTTCGATTCCCAGCAATGGCAGCTAACAACTGTCTGTAGTTCCAGTTCCAGGCAAATACCAAGGCAAAAAAATAAATAAATAAAGTTTAAAAAAAAATTAAAAACAAATCTCTTAAAGTATAAATATGCATGAGGACAGAGTCCTCATGACCTAGCACTATCCTGAAAAGCCTGCCTTTTTAATATCTTGTTAATTAGGTTTTAACATATCAATTTTGTTGTAGCCCACACTAAAACCACAGCCACAAGGATAACCCAATAGAGATGCTAAGAAGAATGCTTCAATTCTAGATAAAGAACTACAGCAACTAAGGAATGCTGACAATAGGAGAAATAGTCTTCCCCAGGGAACAGCACACCAAATGGTTAGCCCTGAAAACACATAGAACATACATATATAAAACATAACATTATGTAGACTGAGCAGGTTGTATTTAGGAACATATATTATATATAACTGACAATTCTATATACATAAAACATATATTTATATACTTAACAACAATTAAAGAAAAAAAGGCCATGAATTTGAAAGAGGTCAAGGGAGATATATGGGAGGGTTTGGAGGGAAGGAAAGAGGGAAATAATTTAATTTTCTCTCTTTATGTATATGTAAACATATACATACATATACCCTATATATACACTGTATACTATATATGTATATATATATTTATATATATGCATCTCACAACACAGCTGTTCCTTGCACCAAGACCTGCTGTCTCTCTCCCTCACTGTGTTTTCCCTCCATAGACCCTGGGAAAGCTCACAAAAATGAAAGAGACAAGAGCGATTAAGAGCTCCCCCAACTCCCAGAACAAAGATTTCAAAACCCTCTGAAATATGCACAGCTGACCTCCTGTTTGGGGACTCTCCTCTTCCCACCTCCAGGGGGATTTAGGAAAGTATTCCCTAACTCCTCAGTAGACATCTCAAGGTCTCCAGCTAATTAGGGAAGGACTCTGATCCTGTTCAAAGAAGCACCAGAATCCATTGTGTTGTGTGAAGGTCAAGTCTCCCTGGAAGGAAAGGGGTGCAATGACATGCTGTTCTGGTTCCCACAATAGTGTACTGTTGCCTGACCTCACAGCTACCTTTCCAGTGAGCTTCACATGAAACTGCTCTTCCATTCCAGACTTCATGCTCCAGCTTGAAACAATGGAGCAATCCTCTTCCACACTGCCTTCTTCCCAACACTGGAAGGATTGCATCACAACCCTGCTTAAAGGGAAGAGATAGCATTTATCAGACTCTTATCTCTGGTAAAATGCTGTGGTAATCTCTTTCCTTTAACTAACTTGTTTAATATCATAAAACCTTGTGAATATGTATTAAGTCCTATTTCACAGTATAAGAAAATGAGGCGGGGCGGGGAAAAAAAAAAAAAGAAAATGAGGCAGAAGAGGCTACTGTGATTTGAATCATGGTGAGTAGTAGAAATAAGGCTTGAATCCAGGCAGTCTGGTTTCTAAGCTTGAGCCTCTCAGACAAGAAAACTGTTCTATGTAGGTCTCTATTTTTCCAGTAACAATAGTAACATGCTAACATGCATAAGTGGCTGCATGCTAGGTGATTTTGGCTCTGCTACATCCACTAATTTCTTACACACATTCTAGAGTGGTAAGAGGTATTAGCTTCATTTTACAGTTATGGAAACTAAGGCTCAGAAAAATCACACAAGGAGGGATAGCTGATTTCCTGGCTTTCTAGACCAAGGACCAGAATCTTTGAATCTATGTAGCATGATCTCTTTATTGGGTCGGTTTTGTGTGGTTTGGTTTGGGGGGGGTTGAAGACAGGGTCTTGCTGTATATCTCAGGCTGAACATGTTTGAAACTCTTTACCTTGCTGAGTGTTGGGGTTACAAGGCTTCATCACCAGGCTTTGCTTTCCAAGGCTGTTTATCAAGTCTGTTATTTGCTTCAGTTTCCCTGTCTCACAGCAACAGATTATCATTTAGTAGCAGGAGTCAGTTTAAGACTGAATCCCAGAATCTGAAGAAGTGAATGAAGTGGATCAGGAGGGGATCCCCACTCACAGGCCACCCACCAGAACCTCTACATGAGGCTTACAGCCCAAAGTTTGCAGTTTAGGCTTCCAAATCTACTCACATCCCACCCCCATCCTTTTGAAAAGTAAATCCAATTTAATATGTCCCCAGGGAGTTAGTGCTTAGAAAGACCACCATTACAGCAAACACAAAGGAATGCTTTGTGAATAGAGTCCCTAAGGAAGCAGGACAACAAAATTGGCCAGTAGGCCTCAAGGGATGGCCATTCTCCCAATCTATAGTCTTACTGGAATTGCAGGCTTTGAATGAGGTACCACACTCAGCTAAATTACTCTGAAAATAAGTAGTAAAGAGTAATAATTTAGTTTCTTCTTAAAAAGAAAAGAAACGGGCTGGAGAGATGGCTCTGGTTAAGAGCACCAGAGGACTCAGGTTCAATTCCCAGCATCGACATGTTGGCCCACGGCTGTCTTTAATTCTAGTTCCAGGACATACCTGCACGCAAAACACAATATATATATGTGATCACATATGTATACATACACACATACACACACACACAAGAAAAAAGAAAAACACCAAGTGTGATTGCTCACAATTTTAATCCCAGCACTCAGGAGCATTGTAGAGATAGGTGTATCTCTGTGAGTTTGAGGCCAGCCTGGTCTACATAGTGAGCTTAAAAAAAAGAAAGGGGCCAGGACTTTAGCAAGAGAACCTTACAGGCTCCTAACAGTCTTCTAAGGTGCCCACAATTACCACTCGGATCAGATTCAGAGGTAAAGACACCCAGGGACTCAGAGTTTCCTTTCAGATTTCTGAGATAACCCTGCCCTACAGTGCCTCACTTCCAGAGGCAGCAGCAGACTGCTTAATAACTAAAGTAACTGCTTTGAATAAGACTGGAATCTAAATCTTCGTTCAGTCCCCAGTGTGACTCAAAAGTTAGTTAACCCCTCTTGTCCTCAAGTTACCTCACTAGTAAAGTGAAAACAGAAATGCCTTTCTCAGAATTTCTAGGGAGACAGTGAGGTGAATCACATAAAATTCTGTGAGAGCAGTCTAGCCAGAATTCAGGTGTGCATGGCAATAATTTATGGTCCCCAGTGATGGACATTAGGTCCCTAGAGAAGGCTCTGGTTCACATGAATTTACTGTTGTTTCCTGGGTTGAAATCCCAGAGGGCCTTGGTGTGGAAGAGGAAATTTATGGGGATGATCTGCGTGAAGTAGATGAGGAAAAAGACTTGGGTAGGACGCCCACGGTAAAGGGCTCAAAGTGTGAGGGTTAGAAAAAGAAAGGCCATAAAAAGAAAAAAAGGTGGATGCCTGAGAACTTTCCCGCCCAGAGGGCTAGCCCTGAGCCCAGGTGAGATGGACGTCCAGCTATGTACAACCCCCTGGCTCCCCAGAAAAGATGCTGCGGAGAGCTGGTAGGGGGCTTATTGAGGTCCGCTGCACGGGGTCTGCGCAGGCCGGCCTGTTCTGGGAGTTCTGGCTGGGTCGCGTTTCCCGGGAGGGAGTTGTTGCTGGGGATGCGCAGGGCAGACGCAACCAGGGGCCTAGTCCAAGAAATCCGGCAGTCCTGGTGCTTCCGAGGGCGCCCACGCCGAGCTCAATTGCTCCACCTGCCTTAAAACACCGGGATGCCGGGAACAAGCCCAGCAGGCGGCCAGGCTTGACCTTGACCGTTGGCGCTGCCAGCTTTGCTCTCGCTGCCGGGCAACGGCGCGCTCCCCGCGGGCCGGCTGCTGCGCCCGCCCCTCCCTCGGGCGGAGCCGCGGGCGATCCAGGCCGGGTTTTACAACGGAGCTGTGGGGTTGCGCGTGCTGATTCCTCTCCAGTAGCTGCCGGCTGCGGGAGATCATGGTGCTGCGCCAAGTGTGGACCGCGCTGTCCGGAGTCTCCGGGGTTGCCTTAGCTTTCTGCTTGTTGTCGGCGGCAGTGGTCCTGCGATGGACCGGGCGCCGGACGGCCCGGGGCGCGGCGGCCAGGGCGCGGCGGAGGCAGCAAGCCAGCCTGGAGACCATGGATAAGGCGGTGCAGCGCTTCCGGCTGCAGGTGACGGCGGGCGCCGGGGCTGGGGTGGGCGGGCGTGGGGAGCACGGCGTGGGTAAGGCAGCACTTTCAGCCGCCTGGATGCCAGGAGGCCGACTGGCGGGCAGCGCAGATGTGAGCCTGGGAACAGACCTCCTCCTCGAGCTAACGCATTCTGTACTCTTTCCGCGCCAGGTGCAGCGGGAGGAGAAAGGGAAAAGAAAGAAACAGGACAGGTCATGGAGTCTGGGCGCTGTACCGGCTTAAACATGAGCTTGCTCCGCGCCAAAGAATCTTGATTACTGATTATCAACACGCTAAAAACAAAACAAAACAACAAAAACCCCTGCTAGCGTGAGAATCAATAGGATAAACTAGGGTTTAGGACTTTAGAATCATGGAGTGATGATGACCCAAGACGTTGATGGCCCGGGTCACCCAGATAGTTTAAAGTTCATGTTTGTTAATTTGTGCATGAGAATCTTGAGAGAGGTGAAAATAGACGCCTCCGTGCACAGGAAGTTAGTGTCGAAGCCTTTCTAGAATGTAAGTCCTTAGCGGTTTCTGCCGCCCAGTCTTTTATATTCAACAACTCACAAACCCTTCTATGATCATCCCTCTAGCTGCTTCTCCTGCCTTGGACATTTCAGTGTGTCCATTTGGAGGTGTGAGAAAAGAGTTTGGGGGGAGGTTAGGAAAGGTGCCTGCAAGAGAGCGACTTTTTCTCCTGTTGTATGAAACACTGGCCCCAGTTGGAAGCCCACATGTTGAACTCTAGATGTGCCTACATGCTGGAGGATCGAAGGGTGGCTGTGGGTATTTGTGGGATCTGACAAGTTGGTGAGAACCCAGGTGATGGGGACAGTGGGAGTCAGGAAGGTGTTTCTGGATCAGTATCAGTGAAAATTGCATTTGAGTAAGAACTGCTAACAAAGTGCTTTGGGAAGAGAAATGGGGGGGGGGCTGGAATTTGGATATCCACCTGTAGTCCTGAATGTGGGCAAAACTTTGCCTGGCTGTAATAGTTTGAATTTATTCCCCACCATTACTAAGCCCGGGGTATATCTTATGTATTTATTGAAATAAAAGCGTATCTGGTTCCAGCCTCCAGTCCTTAAGCTGTCAGAAAAGCCTACCATCAGTCAGTGTTTTGAGCTGTCTCCTCCCGGGCTGAGAGGTTCTTTGCTAGCTCACCCCTTTTTCTCTGGGGGATCCTCTCGGTATACTTGGGCTAGCCTTGACTGCTCTGCTATGTCCCTCTGTGCAACCAGCTGAGTTCTGCCAGCCTCCAGCACAGCTTGGGAAGCAGGCACAGGAATCTGCCCACAGTTCCTGCCTACAGGAAGAAGTACTTACTCTTAGCCACAGAGAATCCATTTGGCTGGGAAGCCTGGAGGCTGGGAAAAAGCTAGATCTTCCTGCACATCACCTCCTCCATTTTTTTATAATTATTCTTAAGTCTTTTGAAGAACTGAATAATCTCCCTCCCCCAAAGAATGTTTTAGGGTAGACGTTTTGGCTCTAAAATACAAAATGATGTTTGCATATCTTCCTGGAGCCAAGACCTAGTCTCAAACACCAAGTTTAGCTTTTTCTGGAAGGGAAAACTGGCTTTGGAGTTTTAGGGGCTGGATTCTCTGTGCTTGTTTGATTTGCTTTCTTTGCAAAGACTTAGACAAAATCTCCAGCTTTAACTCTTGGTTCTCCTGCCTGAGACTCCCACGTGCCGGCAAGTACAGGGTATGCTACTGAACTTACTTTCCTCTGTGCTTTTTAGCAAACAGAAAAGATGTTCATATTCATTCAGAGCATTGGTTACTCTCCCCTGCAACTCTGTCTTGCTGTCCTGGCTGAGTTAGAGACGAACTCAAGAGATCTTCCCATTTCAGCTGTTCAAATATATGGACTTCAGATGGGCCACCATACCTACCTAAGGGTTCTTGATGATAATAACTTTGTAAAATCAGCTCAGCCTTGGGATTAGCCCCTTTCCTTCTTTACCCCACAGAACCCTCCTCCTGGACTCTGGCTTCCTTGGAGAAATGAGGGGTGGCACTGGAAGCTGCCTGTGGAGTCTCTTCCAGTGCTTTTCCCAGCCCATTCCTGAATAGCAGGGCCCCCTGGGAAGGTAGGATAGTGGGAGGCACCTGAAAAAGTGGAATCAAGTCTACTTGGAGGGCCAAAGCAGTTCAGGCCCTCTGATAGATGCTACACAGAGTTAACTTGGTGCCAAGGTAGGTAGACTCAAGCGAGATGACAAGGAGGACATGGACACCTCTGAGTCACCGAGGTTCACACAATGGTTTACTTTATCGAACTCTGGAGCAACTCTAGGGAGAGGTATATTCCTGGTTACTATTGATCAATGTAAGCTTTACCAACAAAAACCTTTTCCCTACTTCCCCCGGCTGCCCCCAAGTGATTTCAGAAACTTTTTTAAAGATTTTTTTTTTTAACGTGTGTTTTGGCCACGCATGTGTTTGTGTACCATGTGCATGCCTGGTGCCTACAGAGGCTAGAGAGGGCATCAGATCCCCTGAAAATGTACTTAAAGATGGTTGAGACACCATGTGGGACACTGGGAACTGAGCTCAGGTCATCTGGAAGAGCAGACAGTACTGTTAACTGCTGAGCCATATCGACAGTCCCTCTCCCCCATTGAGTATAAACTGCAGACAAGAACCAGCAGCAATAGACTGTTGAGGCTGGAAGAGATGTCATAGGACGTGATTCCTGCCTTGGGCCCTTTGCTCATGTGCTTTGTTATACTGTCTCATGCATTCTCTTGGTAAAGCTCACAGATCCTACAAATGACTTTCCCTTCTGCCAGTCTCCTGGCCCTTTTCAGGCCTCCCTTGCACCCTTTGAAATGATTCCATTGATAAGTTGAAAGCAGGATCATATCATTGGGAATGTCTTGGCCATCTTTGTGAGCGAATGGAGGAGAGGGCTAGGGCTTGAAATAGAACAAAAGAGATAGAAAAAAAATGAGAGGAGAGGAGACAACCCGAGACTTTGAAAATAGGACAATAGATGGTTCAGGAGAGAAAGAAACAGGAGAACACTGCTTAAAAGGGTTCAGTAGCTCACATCTGAAAGCTGTGTCCACACTGGGTGCCTACAGTTACCATGGGGTTATCAATTCCTGGCCCTCTGTTTTCCATACAAAGCCAAGCTTCTAAATAGTCACAGGCCTCTCTGGGGGTGCAGGCTTTGGTGGTGTGGGAGAGGGAGGATGTCTCAACTGCCTGATGCTAGCTGAAGACTTAAAAATAACTGTTAGCAACTGTGTCATCAACTGTCAACAGTGAAGGGATTGGAAAGAATTGAAATGTGTGTGAGAATGAGGGTTGTCTAGTCAGGGTTTCTGTTCCTGTAAAGGGACGCTGGCCTTGGCAACTCTTACAGAGGAAAACATTTCACTGGGGCTGGCTTACAGGTTCCAAGGTTTAGTTCGCTATTGTCATGGTGGGAAGCATGGCCCACATGCAGTAAGTCATGGTACTAGAGAAAGCCAACTACTTCTGGGTCTACATCTGGATTGGCAGGCAGCAGGAAGAGAGAGTGTGGGGATATATTGTTTTTGTGTATCTAAGAAATAAAACTTGCTGCAGATCAGAGAACAGAGCCAGCCAGAGTTAGTCCCGCAAGTCTGTGAGTTCAAGGCCACCCTGGGCTACACTAGATTAATGCAGTCTAAAAGAAAAGCAGAGCCAAGCAGTGGTGGCACACACCTTTAATCCCAGCACTTGGGTTTACTCACCCTTAATCCCATCACTAGAAAGGCTGAGATTAGAAGTGATACAGCTGGGCAGAGAAAGGAATATAAACCAGAGAGAGACAGGAGTTCAGCCTCAGTGCTTCCTCCTTTCTACTGAGCACTCAGAGGCATTCAGTCCGAGGATTCATGGAGACAGGATCTGCCCTTTGGCCTGAGGATTCAGTTGTGGTGAGAAGCTTCTTCAGCGGCTAGTCTCTATGCTTCCCTGATCTTCAGGCAATCTTCATCTGATACACAATATGTCACCACAAGAGAGATACCGGAAACTTCAAAGCCCAACCCCAGTGACAGTACTTCCTCTGACAAAGCCACACCTACCCTAACAAGGCCACACCTCCTAATAGTGCCATTTCCTGGCAATGAGCATTCAAATCTATGTATCTATGGGGGTCATTCCTAGTCCGACCACCAGAAGGGTTGTCGGTAACTTCTCGATAACAGGTGCAGGGATTTTGCAGGCATCTTTAGCAAGGAGGAAGGAGGTGGTGGCCAAGCTGCTGTCATTGCCTTAAACAAAACAATGAACACACTGTAGTCCAGGGTCTCCTGTTCCAGGCCGACTTTGAATTCACTATATATATTAAAGATGACCTTAAACTTCTGATTCTCTGGCCTCCACCATGCTTTTTATTACTATTTTTTTAGGGGGGTTCTAGAGAGGATTTCTTTGTGTAGCCCTGGCTGCCTTTGAACTCACTTTGTAGATCAGGCTGGCCTGAAACTCAGAGATCCCTCTGCCTCTGCCTCCTGAGTGCTGGGATTAAAGGCAGATGCCACCATGCCTGGCTACCATGCCTGGTTTTATGTTATGCTGGATATCAAAATCAGTACTTTGTGTACATTAGGAAAGCATTTTACCAACACATACAGCCTTAGACCATTATTTTACAGGGGTTTTTTGTTTGTTTTTGTTTGTTTGTTTTTTGATTACAGATTTGTTTTATAGCTCTGGCTGGCCTATAGCTTACTATGTAAAACAGGCTGGACTCAAGTTCATGGCAATCCTCCTGCCTCCACCTCCCAAGTGCTGGGATTATAAGCATAAATCTGTGCCTGGAAAAATATGAAGCACAATTTGTGTTCCTTGTGGGAAGGGAGAGGCAGGACTAGTGCTTTGTACAGTATGGTTGCTTTGCGGGGAGAAAGAATGACTGTGGACAGCAATAATGTGGGGTTTTCACATACTGTCTTATTCCTCAGAAACTTTGATTTTCTTTTCAGAACAGGATCTGGGAAAAGTAGATAAATGTTCACTTTCTATATACCTTGATTGTCTGTGTGGTGTACATGTGTATATGCATTCATGTGTATGTGTCCACATGTGTGTTTCTGGGTGTGGAGGTCAGATGTTTTTCTCTATTACTCTCCATGTTATATTGTTTTTTTTTTGAAGCAGAGTCTCTCCTTGAACCTAGAGAGCACAAATTCAGCAAGACTAGCTGGCTAGTGAGGTCCAGGTCTTCTTGTCTCCACCTCCTTATTATTATTATTTTTTATTATATTTAAGTGTGTGTGTGTGTGTGCACGCATATGAGTATCTACCACAGGTAGAGGCCAGTGGATCTGGAGTTACAGGCTATGGATGATGAGACTCAAACTTAGGTCCTTTGCAAGAGCAGTATATGTTTTTAACTTCTAAGCCATCTCTCTAGCTCCCTAGGTACTTTTTAACTAGAGTTATCTAATGTGTTGGAAAGAGATCACAGATCCATGTTTTTCTATTGTGTAGCTTGTATTAAAAGAATAAAAACCACAAGCAGGTATTATATTATTTAACAAATTTGGGGAAGTGCTCCTGGCATAAGGTTCCCAGGTTGGGGAGCCAGTGCTGTGTTCTGGGTGTATGGGAGATGTGAAGGAATGATGGTCCAAAGGTCATCAGGAAGATCATGGCAGGAAGCACCTTCTGGAGCACACTCTAACTGTGGAATGCTGTATAGACATTTTAAGGGAAAGGCCGGGTTGGCTTTGCCCTTGTATAGACCTAGCAGGAAGGACAGATCACAGAGGCAAGGAATTATCAGGGTAGTAGTCTGGGCAGGAAAGGATTACGCCAGACAGGGTCCTGGCAGAAGGGAGGAATAGAACCAATTTCCGGAACTATTTAAAGGGCTTGATGACTGACTGGATACAATGGAGAGGAAGAGGAAGGAACCTGTATGAGTTCACTGGTTACCTGAACATGGATGTGCACTTGCCTGGCCCAGGGTCCTGAGGTGGAGCCATATTGAAAATGTGGGAGATAGTGATTTCAGGAGGAAGGACAGGGCTCAGCCCATGACCAGCTGTGAGTTCCAGAGGAATAGGATGGGTAGTACAGGAAATACAAGCCAGAAAGGCAAGCCTTCTCTGGCCTCTGAGAGTGAAGTCAAGTACCAGAGGAACCTAGAGGAGGCTGTTTCTTTCCCCTTGACACCCTTCAGATCATGGCTTAAATGTCACCTCATCAGGTAGACCTGCTCGTCATCTACAGCATCTGCATTTCCACCAAGACCGTTTATCTGCCATCTCACCTTTCCACAAGCTGCCTACTAGTGTCCGGTTTGCTTGCTTAGATGCTGGTTTTCAAATGCAGGGGCCCTGCCTTCTTGTTTGCCTCTGTGCATGGCCTCTCATGTCCTTTGTACATGTTTGCTGCCTGAATAGCAGAGGAGGCAGCAAAGAGATGGTAGTGGGGGACCCTAGGGTTGTAGTATTTCTATCCAAGAGAAACTGAATAGAGTGGCATGTGCTCTCATACCTCTGAAGGCCCCAGTGAGGCACCGAGGTAGATACAGTTAAGTATTTGGTGGATCTGGTAACAAGAGATTCTCTGGTGACCTTTGTAGTAACAGAGGACGTGTTGAGCAATGGGGCGGAGATTCAGTGTTCACTAATTGGCCTAGTTCTCTTGAGGAAGGTGTTTGCAGGTAGACCTGACCCCATTGGCTGTCTGGCAGGGGGATGTGCCTTAGGGCCTGCCTCCCACAGAGAGCAATTCTTTCCCTGCCCTGCCCAGGTACCACACCCTGTTTTATTTTTTTCAGTCCCTCACTATCTACAGTTCATATCTGATTATGTCTTAGCTTGTTTTCTGTTGCTTTGGTAAGCAGTATGGCCAAAAGTAAGTTGGAGGGTTTATTCCAATTTACAGGTTATAGTCCATCATTGAGGGAAGCCAAGGCTGGAATTCCAGGCAAGAACTGAAGCAGAGACCTTGGGGAACACTGTGCACTAGTTTGCTTTCTTTAGCTCACTCAGCTGGCTTTCTGAGGACCGGAAGCCTCAGGTGGCACAGCCTGCCATCGTTAAGAAAATGCCCCACAGACATGCCCACAAGCTATCTAATGGAGTTTCTTAACTGAGGCTCCCTTGGATGACTTCGGCTTGAGTCAACCTTACAAACAACTAAGTAGCACAATTGTCTCTTAGCTCTCAGCTCCATCCCTGTCTCATGTAAGCTCATGTGGACATAGCTTTTTGTTTACTGCTGGAGGGGCGAGGTTCAGAGCAGGCACTTCAGACCTGTCTGGAAATGAATGTGTCTCAAACAATACAAAATAAACCCAAAGGATGGAGAGGACATGTAAAATACTGTCCACTGGATATGTATGAAATGGCTGTTACAATCAGAACATGATTTGGATGCTCACAGCAATGATAACAAACCAAATGAAAACAATGAATGTGGTCTTCAGCCACACACTTAGTATCTTAATGGGGCTTGTGTGGTTGCACTTCGATGCCAGAGCTTGTGTGTAGTGGATGGCCTATGCTAGGACCTCACTACCACCTTCCCCCTCCCCCTTTTTTCCTTTCTAGATTTATTTTATGTCTATGAGTGTTTTGCTTACATATGTGTACCATATGCATATCTAGTACCTACAGGTCAAAGAGAATATCAGATCTCCTAGAACTGGAGTTACAGATGGTTGTGAGCCAATCCCAGGTCCTCTGCGAAGGCAAATACCCTTCACCACTGAGCCATTTCTCCAGCCCTACTCCTTACTTTTCTGGTCCTAAACAAAAGCACCTCCTTTCTCTCAGCTTCAGTTTCTAAATCTGTGCATTGAGAATGATAATAAGAGTTAATCAAGACATGGAGGGTCATAGACTTGGTGTTGGAAAGCCTGTAATCCAGCTGGTACACATCTTTAATCCCAGTACTCAGGAGGCAGAGGCAGGAGGATCTTTGTTCTAGGCCAGCCTGGTCTACAAAGCAAGTTCTAGAACAGCTACACAGAGAAACCCAGTCTTCAAAACCAAAACAAAAGTCCATCTCCCTGAGAACTGGGGGAGGGGCAAGTTCTATCCGGTCAAAAACAAATACAACCAGGTGTGGTGTTGCAAATCTTTAATACTGGCCCCTGGGAGAGGCAGGCAGATTTCTGAATTTGAGGTTATCTTGGTCTACATAGTGAGAACCTGTCTCAAACAATACAAAATAAACCCAAAGGATGGAGAGGACCATGTAAAATACTGTCCACTGGATATGTATGAAATGGCTGTTACAATCAGAGCATGATTTGGATGCTCACAACAATGATAACAAACCAAATGAAAACAAAACAAAAATACCATGAAGAAAATGGGAACAGGGCTAGTTGGGAAGAAGGTCAACGGGTGTGTGTTTGTGGGGGGATAAGAGAAGGTAATGGGGCATGGGGATATGGTCACAATGCATAATAGTAAGAAACTGTCAGAAATAGAAGATAAGAAAATGGGAAATAAACGACCATGTGAATGGGGGTGGGAACCCAAACAAATAAAACAGAGTCATAATGTAATATAATAAACACTGGGCATGACAGATAGTAGGCAGGTGTGTTGGATGCTAGCCTTAATGGTGCAGTAATCTGCCCCTCACCATTTCCTATCCAGCAGACTTTCGGAGGTTACATTTGCACTAGTCTGGGATGCCAAGAACCCGCCTAGGTTGGGGTCTGGTTTCTGGTATCAGAGCCGCAGGTGGTACCTTCTGTAGGGTCTTAGCAAGTGACAGTGAACGTCAGCATCAGTGTTTACTGTGAGGACTGAGTAACAGAAGTCACATGTGCAGGTCTGATGAAATATGTCACCCACAGAACCCTGACTTGGACTCCGAGGCGCTGCTGGCCCTGCCCTTGCCTCAGCTAGTACAGAAGTTAGATAGTGGGGAGCTATCCCCTGAAGCAGTGCTCTTCACCTACCTTGGAAAGGTAAGTCCTAGGCTAGCCCCTACCTGTACAGGCTGTGGGGAAAACCTGGCCTGGGGTTGTCCTGCCCTGGGTCATAGTAGAACCTTAGTGCCAGGGACTGCCAGGGAGGGAAGGAGCCAGAGGGGTGTGTGTGGATACTGAGCATGTTGTCTTTGCTACAGACCTGGCTTTCAGCCCAGATTTCTCTCTCTCCCGCCTCCACCCCATTGGTCACCAAGTCTGTTCTGTTCCCTTCTCTTTCTCTCAACTCTCTCCCCTGTCCTCCACCCACTGTTAGCTATTCTGCTCTCTTCTCTGTTAGAAGGCAGGTGCTATTTTAGTCCAGCAGGCCCTCAGGTCCAGATCTTCATCCTCAGCAGCACAGGCCTTGGGAGGCCGAAGACACTGAGCTCGGGGTCTGCCTGCCTTCGTACTGCTGCCCTTTCCCTGGAATTTTTTCCCTTTCTGTTTGTCCCTCCCAGGCCATTGATTCCATGCTGACCAGCAACATCCCTACCCCCACATCCCATCCCTGCCCTGCTGGGTGCTCCTTCTCCCTGTCTTCTCAGACAGAACTCAACTCTTTCCCTTGCCAGGCTCTCCATGGGACCTGTGGACAGGATTGCCCTTTAATTCTTTAAAAATTTTAAATGATGTGTATTTGTATGTGTGAGGGGGATATGTGCATGTCTGTGCTAATGCTCTTGGAGGCCAAAAGAGGGCATCGGATCCCATGGAATGTATGTTACAGGTGGCTGTGAGTCTTCTGACGTAGGTATTGGAACCCAAACTAGAGTCCTTTGGAAGAACAGCAAGAATTACCACAAAGTCATCTATCTCTCCAGCCCTGACAGAAACTGTTTTGTTTGCTGTGAAGCCTTAGTGTCAATTAGATTATCTTTCACTCAAGGAAAGGGAATATGTAAGAAAAAAGAATAAGACAGACTGTATAGGTTCTGATGCATTCTGAGTGTGATTGTGTCTATGAGCATGGCCCTGAGTAGGTGAGTCTCTGTCAGGGTGAGGTGTGTAATGGTAGTGTTAGAAGAGATGACAGACTAGTGGGTGGAACAGGGTAGGGCAGTGTCACAGAGAGAGACACAGGGACTCAGCCAAGGCTGTCATTCTTACTTACAGTTCACAACTGAGCATTTTAGTTGCATTTGGGCTCCTTCCTGCCTCGGGTGGCCTGGTGACTGATGTCTGCAGTTTTGAGTGTGACCATACAACTTCCTGTTTTCTCTATTTGTCTCCCAGGAGCAGGAGGGATCACTAGGTTCAGCCTAGGTGTCCCCTTCTGCACCTCTGGGGCCCTAGGCTTGGGGCTCAAAGTTCTAGATGTCAGTTTATCATTACTTTGGGTCCAACCCTTATTTCTTTACTGAGGTCAGTCATCTATGTAACTCAAGAGTCCCAGGGAAAAGGAAACCTCAGCTTGCCCCAAGTTTGAGCTTGGTACAGGGCAGAGGAGCGAGTGCCAGGGTCTGGGCTAGCCCAGCTGTGCAGCTGACTCCCAGCATGACCTGACATGGAAATCTGCTCCTGGCTGCCTCCTGGTGGGCTGCCTCCCGTCTATCTCCCTGGGCAGAGATGAAACTTTCAAGTGTGGAGCAGCGGCCAGTGAGTGCCTCTCAGGACAGCTCCCTTGCCTGGCCCTGAGTCTCATTCCCTAAGAGAGCCCCAGTGAAGCTGTTGAATAGCCCTAGCAGGGTGGGTGCTGGGCTTGAGGTCATCCTCTGAGCCATGTTTCTGGTTACCTGTTCCCTTACATGAAGTGTCGATGGGGGTAAATTTAAAAGAGAGGAGCGTCTGGCTTCTCTCTGCCTGTGTCCGTTTCCCTTTTCCCAGGCCTGGGAAGTGAACAAGGGGACCAACTGTGTGACCTCCTATCTGTCCGACTGTGAGACCCAGCTGTGCCAGGCCCCACGGCAGGGCCTGCTCTATGGCGTCCCCGTGAGCCTCAAAGAATGCTTCAGCTACAAGGTACACTCTGCCTGGTATCAGCCTTCCATACCGCCTCTGTCTCTGCATCCAGCTCAGGGGGCCTTAAAGGATACCTCAGGTCCAGAGAGCTTGGACGCTTGGTCTGGCCAGTGTGCTGGTGGTAGGGGTGTCCCTGAGCTGCCGAAGGGTCTTATCTAATTGATGATGTCGTCTTTATACCCATCTCTCCCCTAAGGGCCAAGACTCCACGCTGGGCTTGAGTTTGAATGAGGGGGTGCCATCGGAGTGTGACAGCGTGATAGTGCAAGTGCTGAAGCAGCAGGGAGCTGTGCCCTTTGTGCACACCAATGTCCCCCAGTCCATGTTAAGGTTGGTCCTTAGGGGTTGGGTGCGGTGGGAGGAGACACAGGACAGTGTGACGTGACTGGATAATTTTCCTGCTTCCTCCAGTTTTGACTGCAGTAACCCCCTCTTTGGCCAGACTCTGAATCCATGGAAGCCCTCCAAGAGCCCAGGTGGTTCCTCAGGGGGCGAGGGGGCTCTCATTGGATCTGGGGGCTCCCCCCTGGGCTTAGGCACTGATATTGGAGGCAGCATCCGCTTCCCGTCTGCCTTCTGTGGTATCTGTGGCCTCAAGCCTACCGGGAATCGCCTCAGGTATGGTCGGGACAGGGACCTTCACGCTCTCTGGGATCCAGGAGAGATTCAGTATTTGTGAGGGTGTGGAAGAGGGGTTCAAGGTCATCAGCTATGCATGGTTTCATGTCCAGTGCTGGGGGTTTAGAGCTGGGGCGTGGACATGGGGTGAGTATGAAGCAGCCACCATTTGTTTCCAACACTTTGTGTTTCTGACCAGCAAGAGTGGCCTGAAGGGCTGTGTCTATGGACAGATGGCAGGTGAGTGGAGTCTGTGATACTCTTGGTGCCCTGGAGGGTGTGGGGGGTGTCTTTGTCTGCTCTTGCCTCTGTTTCCCCTGTGGACATGTCTGATTCCTACTGCCCTTCTCACTCTGGAGCCATAGGCCAGTCCTTACTCAGACCCAGAGCTCACTGGGGACCAAGTGACATCTCCCTTCTCTCCCCTCCCTTCCCCACAGTGCATCTTTCTGTTGGCCCCATGGCCCGGGATGTGGAGAGCCTGGCATTATGCCTGAGAGCCCTACTGTGTGAGGACCTGTTCCGCTTGGACCCCACCGTTCCCCCCTTGCCATTCAAAGAGGAGGTGAGTGAGAGGATGGGAGTGGGAAGGGGAGTGAACTCCAGAACCCAGGTGGGCAGGATTGGCTGGAAGTTCTTCTGGAAAATCATTCCCCTGTGGCAGGGTAGGCCTGGGGAAGCTGCTACTCCACATATGGCCACCAGGTGGCACCCGTGCCTGCGTTTGGAACCTCAGCCTGGGCTGCTGAGGACCATTGGTTAGGATCAGTTAACTCCTCAGAAAGAAACTGGACCTAGGTTGAATTTCCTCTTAGAAAATAGCAGCATTTTTTTTTTATTTTTTTTACAGTATTCCTGCCTATCTCCCCAGCAAACAGGCTTCATGGCAAGTAGCCTGAATGAGCTGAAAGTGTGAAGAGTCAGCTTCCCAAATATGACCTAGATAGGCCATTAATCAGAGACAGGACTGAACAGCTTTACTCCCTGAAGCTCGGGAGCCTGGCTCTTAGTGCCTGAGAGGGAAGGGCAGGATGGAGCCTGCCTAGATGGATCTTGAACCTGGAGTTGAGCTAGAATTGGGTCAGGACCATGATTAATAATTAGGAAGGGGGTACGGAAAGGAGGAGCTTTCAGAGTCTTGGTGAGCTGGCAGAGAAGCAGGAATCAGGAGAGACACAGAGGTCATCTGTATTTATGTGCAGAGCTTTTGGGAGTGGCCACAGTGGATGGACCCAGACAGAAGGGCACTGTGTCGTGTCAACAGTGGGATGCCAGCGCTACTTGCCAGCAGTCCAGCATTTCTTTCTCCTATCCAGGCCTTCTCCCTTTCTCAGGGAAGCTGCCCTGAAGGAGCTGAGGGTTCCAGGCAGTAGAGTGACATCCATATTTTTAGGAATTAGGGCCGGTGAGAAGGACTGTGGACTTTTCCTTCTTAGCAGACAGATTCAGACAGCTATAGCCTGAACCCCTTCTGAGAGGAGAGTGGGAGGCCCCTGTCTAGAGGTCTGGACTAATTCTTACAGGTAACAGAACTTCAGCTCAGAAGACAGAACCCTTGTCTGGCTTCAGTCTTTGGGTAGCCTCAGTTCCCTCTTATGACTTCTCGTTCCTGCTCTGAGTCACCATGAAGGCATTTTGTGAAAGGCTTTGCTCTTACTGATGATTGGTTGCTGATGGTTCAGGGGAGAACGTGCTAGAAGGATTCTGGCTTGTAACCTTGTAGCTGTGGTGGACGGCGAGAGTCTTTGTCTCTTAAGCATTCTGCATTAGCCATTCTCTTCTGCCTCAACCTTATTTCTAATGTTTACTTCTTTTTTTTTTTTTAAAAAAACTTTATTTATTTATTTATTTGCCTTGGTGTTTTGCCTGGAACTGGAACTACAGACAGTTGTTAGCTGCCATGTGGGTGCTGGGAATCGAACCCGGGTCCTCTGGAAGAGCAGACAGTGCTCTTAACCGCTGAGCCATCTCTCCAGCCCCCTCTAATGTTTACTTCTAGGTCTATAGGAGCTCTAGACCCCTGCGGGTGGGATACTATGAAACTGACAACTATACCATGCCTAGCCCAGCCATGAGGAGGGCTGTGCTAGAGACCAAGCGGAGTCTTGAGGCTGCGGGCCACACGGTATGGCATCTTCTCTCCTCTAGGGAATCTTCTCTCCTTCCTGATACCCATGGCCCTCCCAGGCCCCCTTTTTCCTGGTTATTTAGTCATTTGGGATGAGGATTTTGGCACTGTGAGACCATTATAAAGATGACTTGCGGTGGGAGGACTGGGCAAGTAGAGTATGAGGGACTTTGCCCACACTGGGAGGTGTCCGAGCGCACGCCTCATAACTGCGAGCCACAATATACAGCTCTCTACAGAGTCCCAGAGACTTGAGACTGTGGGCCAGTGGTTTTTGGTTTATTATTCTAAGACAGCTTCATGTGTGGCTCCAGACTTCTCATGAGGTCATGGGTCAATAAGGCTGACTGACTTTGTGGCTTTGTGATCCTGTGGTATGGGTCATCCTCAGGGCCCCTGGGGCAGCATATGAGTTACGGGAACCGAAGGCTATAAGATCTGTGACCCTTAAACCCTTCAATCCCTGCAGCTGGTTCCTTTCTTGCCAAACAACATACCCTATGCTCTGGAGGTCCTGTCTGCAGGTGGGCTGTTCAGTGATGGTGGCCATACTTTCCTCCAGAACTTGTGAGTGCTGTTGGGCTTCGGGATGCAGGGTGGAATCAGAAAAATGTGCAAAGGGGCTGGGCCCAGTGGTTAGAGCACTGGATACTCTCATAGATGATCAGATTCAATTCCCAGCACTCACATGGCGACTGACTTTAGTCTGTAACTCCAGTTCCAGGGGATCTTTGCCTTTTCCTTGTTTCTGCAGGCACCAAGCATACATACAGTGCACAGATAATACATGCAAGCAAATACTTATACACATAAAATAATAAAATTAATTAAAAATATGTGTAGACCCAGGGAGAGCAGCTGGGCTCTGTGACCATCCCCAGGGCAGGCCTTTGCTGCAGCACGGAAGATCTGGGCTTCCTGTGCAGGGACCTTCTGTCCCTTCTAGCTGTGAAAGTTGAACCTGGAGATAACTGACTAGAGAGACTATGGAAAGGCAATAACGCAAAGGAGACTGCGGGGTGACTTCATAGCCTCCTGTGAGCCAAGCTCCCTGTGAGATATGGGGTGAGGGTGGTGGGGGCTTTCCCTGCTGTTTGTGAAGGAAGGGGGTTGGGTATGGACACCAGCCTTTCCTGAGTCAGCTTTTCCTTTTCAATATTCAATTTTCCTTTTTCTGAGGTGAGGGTGTGGCGCAGACTCCCTTAGGAGTCTGTTCTTCTTAGCTGTTTGCAGAGGCCTGGGAAGGTACCTCCTGGAGGCATACTGGGCTGGCCAAGGCAGTAAACCTGCTCCTTGGTCTCACTGTAGCTCAGCTTGGTCCCTGCAGCCTTCCTCAGTCAACTTCCCAGCCTGTCATATGTTACTATGCCATCTCACCCTCTGCCCAGCAATTTCCAAGCAGCGTAGGTATCAGTGGAAGGTCCGGCCCCGAGAAGGAGATGTCCCTAGAATGTTTCTCCAAGCTCTTGTACCAGATGAGAAGCAAGCTTCTGGACTCCATCTCCGTTCATAAATGTAGGCTGCGGTCAGTGCTAGAAGGAATGCCTAGGAGATGGTTCCCTCAGTCATCAGGATCTCCGAGGGGGTGGGACAGAGTCCAGGTGCCCCTCTGAGCAGCAGAAAGTAAGTATGCATTAGAAAGAGGCCAAGCAAGCGACTAGGTACCAGGACCCCAGGAGCTGTGTGCGGAAGGAGGTGGACAGGACCACTGAGCCAGCAGGTCTGCGGTCATCAGACAGGAAAAAGGGAAGGGGAGCGTAGGCCCTTAGCCAGGCCTTTTGTCTTCCAGCAAAGGTGACTTTGTGGATCCCTGCTTGGGAGACCTGATCTTAATTCTGAAGCTACCTGGGTGGTTTAAAAGACTGCTGAGCTTCGTGCTGAAGCCTCTGGTGAGAGTTCTGGGCATGTGTGCATGCGTGTGCGTGTATGTGTGTGGGGGTGCTTGTGTGTGTGCGCGCGCGCGCACGTGCACAAGGAGGCGGCCTCTGGGCCCCCATCCTATGATAGCTCATGGTCTCTGGCTCTGCCTTCTTCCCCGGCCTCTTCCCTGACTGTTCTCTTCCCTGTTCCCCCAGTCTTTAGTAAACCTGTTTGTCAAATGGGGTGTGAGTGGACCTGAGAGGCGGGAGGGTATGGAGAGGTGGCATAGGGGACCAGTCACTGACCCCGTGTCTGTCCTGGTGCAGTTACCTCGGCTGGCAGCCTTTCTCCACAGTATGCAGCCTCGGTGAGAACTTTTCCTGTACCCTGATGCCTGCCCCTGATTTTCCCCAACTGATCTGGTCTGAATCCAGGTGGTTTTGACAGCAAAATCTCTGGGAGAAATAGCTCCTAAGGTTGAGCTGGTCCAGGGAGGGAGGTTGACTTAGGACCATGGTTGGAGTTGGGGGGGCAGGTGTGCCTGAAGCCATCTTTGGAGGGTGCTGGGTCCTCGGGAGGACAAGCGCCTGAGTGCAGAGCAGACGGGCTAGATGGAAAGAGACCAGAAAGGAGTTCATCCCGAGCTGGGGTGCTCTGGGGATTGTGGGTACCACAAAAACATGTGGAGGACCTTTAGGAATCTGAACTGAACTGGCCTGGCCCTGGCCCTGCCCGCCCGCCCGCCCTGTGGTGGCTGCATCTTCAAAAGTAAGACATGAGCCACCCCATTTCCAGCATGACATCTGTGGACTCTCTCCTCTCACCTCTGGGGGTTAAGGACCTTGTAGCTCAAGGGTCACGAGGAATCAGGTCTGATCTTGTGCCAGCTTGGCTATGAGATCATTAAACCATCCAGCCGAGTTCCTTGAGATCCTGGATTTTTTCTATCTGGACAGCAGGGCCTTGATTTCCTCTCTTAGAGACCCCCTGGGGTTGATTGAGATCTAGAAATCGTGAGAGAAGGGTGTGTGATGTTATTGATGCTGATGGCTGTGGTGGCTGGTGTCCTCCCTCTATCTGCCCAGGTCGGCTGCAAAGCTGTGGGAACTGCATCATGAGATTGAGGTAAGGTCTGAGCCTGAGAGGCAGGGGAGGGTGCTATTGCTCAGGGCATCTATCAGCAGGCTTCTCTGGCAGCTCTTCCCACTGGGGCACTGGAGTGGCCTGACACTTCTTCCTTTCTAGGGATTGTGGTTTGGGCCCTTCTGTGATGTTCATTTTCCCAGTTCTTGTCCTGACCCCTCTTTGTTCCTCTAGGGCTAACCATGTTAGTAAGTGGCCCCACTTTGGCAGAAAGTGGCGGAAACAGTACTCACCAAGAGGCAGTAGCTCTTCTGGTCTCATGGTGACTCAGCTAAGGTCCAAGGATTGGGACTAGAGCCACCTCAGTGTCATCCTGGGGTGCCTTGGATCTATCCAGCTGCCTCCCTCAGTGTGTTTCTGTTCCTTCAGGTGTACCGAACTTCTGTGATTGCCCAGTGGAAAGCTATGAACTTGGATGTGCTGCTGACCCCCATGCTGGGCCCTGCCCTGGATCTAAAAGCAGCAGGCAGAGCCACAGGTGAGGCTTCCTGCCCCTTCATTCCCCTCCCCTTCTGCATTCAGCCCTGGGGTAGAAGGGGAGGAGTTCTGGGGGAAGACCTCATCCATGGAGGAGGAGCATTTTGCTCCTTACTTGAGCCTCATTATCTTGTTATCTAAGGAGATGGAAGACAGGTGGAGGGCTGGGAGGGGTTGTCTGTTCTGAACACTATTCATGTAGGAGGTCTCCTTGCAGACCCTGCAGTTTTGGGAGGTGGCGTTTGAATCTGGGTGGTTTTTAGATAAGCCAAGGAAATAGGAACAATGTTCCAGTTTGGGGAAGCTACATGGGAAAAGGCACAGAGCAAGCCTCAGAGACTATTATTGTCTCCACAGACCTCAGGCCTGGAAGGGGGTTTGGCCTAGTTCTAGAAGCAGAGTGTCATTCTATGTGTGGGATGAGGTTAACTTGTGCCCAGCGAGCTCAGCTGGCACAGCAGGTGGCAGGGCTGGCCACAGCCAGTGTGTTGTATTCTAGGAGCTATCAGCTACACTGTGCTGTACAACTGCCTAGACTTCCCTGCGGGGGTGGTGCCTGTCACCACCGTGACCGCTGAGGATGATGCCCAGATGGAACACTACAGAGGCTACTTTGGGGACATCTGGGACAGTGTACTGAAGAAGGTAAAGCCACCCATCTCACTGCTGCCCAGACCCAGCTGCTGGAGAGCCCTAGTACTTACAGGCTTTCTCAGCCTTCCTTAGAATAAGCCCCTAGTCTGCCGCTTGCCCTCCCAGCAGAGTACATGTGTCCTGGAACTGGGCTGTGGTCCCATTTTTTCCATCCTGATGTCTGTATCTCCTGTAGGCCATGAAGAAGGGCGTAGGCCTGCCTGTGGCTGTGCAGTGTGTGGCTCTGCCCTGGCAGGAAGAGATGTGTCTGCGGTTCATGCGGGAGGTGGAACAGCTGATGACCCCTGAAAAGCGGCCATCCTGAGGGTCATTCATCTGCCCATCTCTGGAGGACCTAAGGCCTATGAACTCCGCAGCCCCATCTATTCAGGATACTATCACCTGTGAGGAAATGTGGAGCACAGGAAAGACGTGTTCACCTGCCCTCCCCTGGACCCCTGCAGAAGCACAGGACCCCCCCCCCCCCACACACACACACACACACACGATCAAGTCTGGACCTTGCTCCCCTTTCTGGTACTTTTTTCATCCTGATCCTCTGATCATATGGCAGCCAGCAGGAATGGCCTGGGCCAAGGCTCATTAACAGTGAAGAAGCAATGTGTTATGTATTTTCTGGATGTTTCTACTAGGGTTCTGGGATTAGGGTGCTGGGAATTAGAGCCTGCTGAGGGGGCTAGCCTGAACCCCTAGAGGCAGCTGCAGTTTATGTCACTCTCCTGCTCCAGAACCTCCCTGGTGTCACCACCCACAGCTTGGACACAGGGGTATGTTATGGTCCTAGACCCCTTCCTTTTTTGTTTGGATTCATCTCAGCTTTGATGGACATGCTCCTGGTCATCTTCCAGTCATGCCATCGCCATCTCTGCCGACATGCCTTTTTTAGTTTTCTTAGTCCTTTGAAGCCCAGCACATATCCCCTTTTTTTCCAGGAAGCCTTCCATCCTTCCTCTGGACCCCAGAGAGGGTGGGATCTTCTCTCCCAGTCTGTCCTCTTGGTGGAGTGGACATGAGGACACTAGCCCCCCCGCCTCAATGGTCTGGACTCCATTTCTGCTGTAACAGCACGGGGCAGCAGAGAAAGCACCTGGGCTGGATTGCAGTGAGCCAAGTGAGCACCCCAAACTCTGAGCTGGCACCTCCCCATCTGCCTGGGGAGGAATAAAACCAGGCAGTCTGTCAGCATGCTACCACTGCTAACCAGGGCCTGGAAGGAAGTCCTCCTGGGAAAGTGAGGAGGAACTGTATTGAGCTTAGAAAGGTCTCAGAGGCTGAGTTAAGAAATGAGAATGGGTAGGGGCGCTGGAGAGGTGGCTCAGAGGGTAAGAGCACTGGCTGCTCTTCCATAGGTCCTAAGTTCAATTCCCAACAACCACGTGGTGGCTCAAATCCATCTAGAATAAGATCTGATGCCCTCTTCTGGACTGCAGGCAGAGCACTGTATATATAATAAATACATTTTAAAAAAGAAAAGAAAGAAATGGGAGCATTCCAGGGGAAGGGACAGAATGGAGAGATAGTTCAGTGGTTAAGGTAACTGACTGCTCTTCCAAAAGACCCAGGTTCAATTCCCAGCAGCTACATGGCAACTTATAACTGTTAGTAATTTCATTTCTAGGGGACCTGACACCCTCACACATACATGCAGGCAAAACATCAATGCACATAGAACAAAAATAAATAAATTATATATTTAAAGAAAAAGAGAAATGGGAGCATTCCAGAGGAAGGGAAGATATGTCCAAGGCCAGGGTGGGTTTGTTGATGGTGGGCGTGTTGAATGTGAATGGGAAAAGCAGAGATGCACCTGAGACCAGATTAAGGTAGACTTGGGTGGCCATGCAAAGAACTTGAGTTCTTTCTCAGGGGTGGTAGGGGTTGGGGGTTATGCACGTTCAGAAAGGAGGGCAGATTGGGGGGTCAAAGCCTGGGAAAAGACGTGGCTTATTCCTAATCTGAGACCTCTTATGTTATCAGTTCCTTGGGCTCGGAGCACTCAGCTTCAATGCCCTGGTCGATACAACTTGTTGCTTTCCAATGTCTCTGAGCTTTCCCCATCGGAATACCACCATCTGAAAACAGGCCTTTGTCTTCTCTGGTAAAGCAGCCACACTGCTCGTGTGTGATGGTGTTCTTGGAAGGAATGGAGTACAGATATTGTTAGTTGAGTGAAGCAGAGTGAGCCCTTGCTGCAGGGCAGGCACTGTGCTGTGTTGGGGCTACAGTGGCTGGATAGAGACTCAGTGCCTCCCTCACAGAGTTTAAATTATAGAGGGTATTTCTCAGTGGAGGAAGGGAGGCAGGCAGGTATGCTAACGGAAATCCCAAATGTTTATGGAAGAAGCAGGTGACCTGATGATGTGTGAAACCACTGAGCACCTCCTATGAGCTGCCTTCTGGACAGTTAGGCAGTTAGTCATTTATCATTAAACTGCTCTGGCTACCAGCCTCTGGTCAGTGACACAGTCTCTTTGAAGACAGAAGCATCATCCATATACTTGCTCTCTGTTGCTGTCTGTCTACGGGAGCTTTAGTCATTTCCGTTGACACCTTTCCATGGGTTTGTGATATGGAGCTCGGGATACAGCTAGAGAATCTGTCATGTGTCCCAGTAAGGGACATGGTTAAGATAGGGTCTGTGTAGTCCTGGCTGTCCAGAATCTCCTTTTGCAGACTGTAAACTTACAAAACTACCTACTTCAGCCTTCCTAGTGCTGAGTTAAAGGTGTGCACCACCACACCAGATCCAATGGGTGTAGTTAGAATGTGTATGGGGGGCTGCCAACCAGCTCCCAAATAAAGACATGGAAACTTATTAAGAATGCTCAGCCTTAGCTTCCCACTAGCTCTTCTAATTTAACCTGTTGTTATTCATCTGCATTCTGCCTCTGGGCTTTTGACCTTTCTTTCATTCTGTAAGTCCTACTCTCCTGCTTCTTCCGAGGCTGGATGACTTCCTGGTGTCTCTTTTCTTTCTTACCCTGTCCCTAGATCCCTCCTCCTTACTTCTTCTGCCTGGAAGTCCCACCTACACCTCCTTCCTCACTATTGGCCGTTCAGCTTTTTATTTGACCAATCGAGTGCTTCAGGCAGGCACTGTAAAACACATCTTTACATAGTTAAATATTCCACAACATAAACAAATTGCATAGTTAAATATTCGGCAATGAATGGGACATCTTTTAGGGTCAACTGACAATGTTTCCCCTCGCAAACCATCTTCTACTTGTGCATCCACATGATGTGATTTTTTTCCCATTTATTATAAAACTTGGGCAAAGGGCTAGAGAGGTGACTCGGTGGTTAAGAGCACTGACTGTTCTTTCAGAGGACCTGGGTTTGAGTCCCAGCACCCACATGGCAGCTCACAACTATCTTTCACTCTAATTCTAGAGGATCCAAGACCTTCACAAGACATATATGCAAGCAAACACCAATGCACATAAAATAAAAATAAATTATATATATGTATATATATATATATATAAAAAATCTTGGACAAATATAAGAACCTGAGACAGTCACCACATCCTGGATACACCTGCCACTATTTGCCTCCCACCTCCAGAAGGGCCTCTTCTTCTTTGGGGGCCACTCTTTCTCTCATTCTGAGTCTGGCTCTTGAACCAAACGATCTATTCAGTTGGGCAACAGGCCACAACATAAACAAAATTCCATAACATTCACAAATCTGAACAAGTAAAGGAAGGAGCATATCACTCTGGATACCTGCCAGGGAAGCCCTTTAGAGATAGCCATGTAATCAAGTCATGAGATTCCCAGCCAAATCTGTCTCTAGCCTGTGTTTTGTTAGCTTGCCAGTCTTGGCCAAGCTTCCAAAATCTCCTACACAGAGTTTGGAGTGGTGACCTAGGATACCTTAAGTGAGGGAGACCATTTTTTGGTCAGGGCTTTGTAAGGGTTATCCTTGTATGCCCAGGACCCACCATGGTGCCTAGTACTTAGTGGATGGTCAGTGAAGGCTTGGTGGAGGAGTGGCATACTTGTTGTGTGGGAATTCATCTTGGCATCTCTTGACTACTTCTCTCATTACTTCATAACAGGGAATTTCCCAATTTGTCTTTGACCTTAAACCTTTTATCGAATGTACTTTCTTCACTTTGGTTCATGACAACAGGACAAATGTTCCTTTGCTTGTATACAACCTAGAGCTTTCTTTTGATCTAGAGAGCTGCATGTATCAACTTCCGCTGACCCTTCCATTTATCCCATAAACACATTGACTTTCTCCCACAGTATGCTCAGGGTATTCAAAGGGAAATAGCCCCTGATTGAATGTTTTGTTTTTTTTTTTTTTTCATTCTACCAGCAACTGTAACTAGAAAGCAGAGTCCTGGGTATAACATCAAGCCAGTACTAGCTCTGGCCTTGGATGTGTCCATGAGCAGATGTGTTAGGGAGTACTTCCTGTGTGGAGTGACATCTAAGCTGAAATGTGCTTTGTCATGGGAACCAAAGAATGAGTGTTTCAAGAATGGTGGAATTGGGCTGGAGAGATGGCTCAGAGGTTAAGAGCACTAGCTGCTGTTCTTCCTGAGATCATGAGTTCAATTCCCAGCAAACCCATGGTGGCTCACAACCATCTATAATGAGTCCTGGTGCCCTCTTCTGGCCTGTAGGCATACACATAGAATACTGTATACATAATAAATTTTAAAAACAAAACAAATGGTGGAGTCAACTTAAATGCTGCTGATATAATGGATGAGGACAGGTAACGGTAGGGATGGATAGCTCTACTGGCCATCATTGAGTGTCTAGTGTGTGCCAGACACTTTGTAAAAGGCTGAAGAAGTCCTAGCTTTTAAGAAGCTCATTTTCTAGGGAGGGACATGCAAATAAGTCCATAAATAAAACAATTTCTGCTGATGATAAGTGAGTACATAAAAAAGATTGGCCCAGAAATAGGGATTTATAGCCCAAGGAAAAATGAAGTAACAAAGTCCAGATGCCCTGGGGTATGGTGCAGCTGTCACATGGCCTTAAGAGAGACCTGAGGACATCAGCAGACAGCTTTAAAAATGGAAAAGGGTTAGAGACGGAAGGCTGGAGCAGGAAAAGCTCTGGAGGCTCCTTGAAGAAGATGACATCTGTTTCTGAGTGACTTGAGGGCTGAGACCCAACAGTGTCACCCACAAACTTGTCACCCTCTCCTGACTTGTGGTGTTGAGGGTAGTCATCACTCCTTTGGTCATAGTGACCAGTAGCCACACTGACTAGCTTACATGTGGCTGTGCCTGTCCCTGAAACAGACTGTATCAAACCATCAAGAACAGAAGGGTTCCTAATGTCCCCTGTGCCCTGCTTCCAGCTCTCAGTTTCCCTGATTTTCCTCCCCTCCCATCCTCACCCATAGACCCTTTTCCTACTGGGAGACCCAGCAAATAAAGAGGCTGGATCCCTGCAATCCCAGTGACCTGCCTCAATCCTCATTTTCTTGGATCATCTCCCCTGGGGGGTTGTGGGATTGCCCTGAGGAGTCTGTCCATCTCCTAGGTGATCCTGTCCTCCATCTCCACTGAGACAAGAACCTAGTCAGTACATTTGTCTGTGTTCACCCCACTCCATTCTAAAAATGTTTGCTGAGCCCCCAATAGAAACTTCAAAACATTCAGACAGCATTGTAGCTGCAGCTGAAGTACTTGGGCTCTGGGTATATCACAGACCCTCCTAGGGTGGTGGAAAGAAACGTAGAGAAAAGAGCATGGAGACATAGGCTTGGATTTGCTGTGTGGCCTGAAGCATGTGTCAGGCCATCCCTGGGTTTTGGGTTTCCTGGGTTGAAGTCCCTGATTTTGGTAGCACATTCCCTTTGAAAGCCCCAGGAGTAGAGGTTGGGGATAGTGAGTGTCAGAGGTGTGAGGTCCTATGTACTGAAGATCCGGAGTGTCCTCTGCTGTCCCCTGCTTGGTGATTGATGGTCCCAACAGGCAGCTTCTCTGCCTGAGCTGCCGCAGTTGCTGAGAATGTGTATTAATATTAATTGGGACTAATTAGTTGGATAAATCAATTCATCCCCAGAGAGCAGCAATCCCTCCCGGACGGATGAGGAGGAAGCCTGGGCTAATGGGGTTACTGTGGCGAATCTGCATGATGGAGAGGATTCCTGAGCTGCTGAGGCCCCATCTGTGGGCAGTGGAGGCCTAGGAACCACAACTGTGAATGCTCCTGTGCCTCTTGCAGGAGTTTACTGTCCTGTGGTTGAGTGTGTGTGTGGCTGCTGTGTGCTGCTTGTGTGTGTGGTGTGTGTACCTAACCACCTGTGAGTGTCCTGTATAGCAGTTTCCTCTGATTGAAATGTTCCCTCTAGAATGGAGGAGAGGGACTCATGAAACCCCAAACTTCAGAAGTAGTAAAAGGGGGAAGGAGTAGGGGATGACTGACCAGTTGAGCTGCCCAGAGCCCTCTCAGACCGGTAAAAAGCTTCTGTGAGTCGTCACACGTGTTGGGGTGGGCCTCTCGGTGATGCATCCCCGCTCCTGTGACCCTTCACCTACACTCCTGTAGCCACCCCAATAAAACCTCATTGCTTCCCAAATGTGTACTACCCAGGAAAAGTCCGTTACATAGCAGTGTGCTCTGTGTTATTGCCTGGAGTGTGAACATATATGACTGAGGTTGGTCTGAACATTTGTCAGACATGTAAAATGACTGATAACTGGGATCAGCTGATTCCATGTGGGCTTTGACACCTGGTTGGTGTACATGTAGGCATTGGAGTATATAGCTACCAGCTGGGCACCCACTGGGATGTGTGTCTGGTTGGCTAGGTTCAAGGCTATAAGCTTCCTGGCTCTCAGTACCTTGTTCTTACCACAAAGCCACACAGGCCTGATCTGGATCTCAGGCATGTAGATTTTTTGACCCAGGAGAGGAGGAAGGCCAAAACCCCAAACAAACTCAATTCAGCTCACTGTTGCAAAATTTCACAGTACCCTGATCAGTCTACAAAGGAGACTTCTCTGGGTCTTTCTTTGTTCTGGAACCCCCTCCATATTCATTACAATGATGACAGAGGGTGAGACAGCTGCCAAGCAGGTGTACGGCCTGAGTTTGAAGCCCCAGAACCCATGT
This sequence comes from Sigmodon hispidus, assembly GCA_004025045.1. Taxonomy (NCBI): domain Eukaryota; kingdom Metazoa; phylum Chordata; class Mammalia; order Rodentia; family Cricetidae; genus Sigmodon; species Sigmodon hispidus. Next base: position 189,369 of record PVIH01001204.1, read on the forward strand.
AGAGCTGAGTGAAATAGTACATTCTGCAATCCCTGTGCTTCTGTGATAAAATGGAAGATGGAGAGACAGGAGAATCCCAGAATCACCTGGGCCAGCTAGCCTGCCATATACAGGGCGAAACCACTTCCTTCACCAGGCTAGCCTCAAACTCTTTGGTCTTGATTCAGGTAATCCTTTTGCTTTCTTGAGTCCCTATTTGGAACTGCAGAAACACACCACCATGTCTGGCTTGAGTCTTCCTCTTTGACATCATTGATCTATCCCTGGGGATGAATCCTCTCTGCTTTTGCTGAACCAATTATACTCATAGGTTTCTAGCTTTTTATGTACAGCTTAGCACTTGTACAACTAGGCATATCTGTTGCCAACTAAGTCAAAATAATTTTGGTAGCATGTTATAATAAATGGTGTTGTATAAAGTAGCAATGTGGCCTTTATGACTCTGTTTCCCTGCGCTGAAATCCTGATTTAGATACTAATGTTTTAAAGAATTCCTCTGTGCTTTCCTTTGCTCGTCTCTATATTAGGGTGTATGAATGTTTTGCTTGCATTATGTCTGTGCACCACATATGTTCCTGGTGCCTGCAGAGGTCAGCAAAGGACATCAGCTCTCCTGGAACAGTTATGAACCACCATGTTGGTGCTGGGAATTGAACTGAGTTCTCTTCAAGAGCAAACGAGGACTCTTATCCCCTGGAGCCCATCATTACGGTATTCACATACATTTACAGATGTTGACAGTATACATGATTGCTGCAGAGTGATAATTCTCATTTCAAATAGAAAGCTAATGTCCATGTCTAGTGGATTTTAGTGGTGAGGGATTTCCTTGTGGTTCTTTGTTTTGTTTTGAGAGAGTCTCTTGTAGCCCAGGCTGTACTTGAACTCACTAAGTAGGTGAAGATAACATTGAACTCCAAATATTCCGCCACATCCCAAGTGTTAAGATCATAAGCATATGCCCCCACACCTAGCTCTAGGGTGAGCTTCATAAGCTTGTTCAGGATACTTGCTGACAAAGCTTTGTTGACCTCCCATTTTCTGGAATGTCTGCCCTGTTAACTGAAGGGCAGTTTATCAGGCTCCTGCAGTAGCCCCAAGAGCAGTACTTGGCTTGCTCTCTCCACTTTACCACTGTTCCCTGAAAGCCAAAGGCCTCTACCATACAAGAACTCTAGTAGAGCCTTGCACACGGGGTCCAGACCAACACACTGTATAACTAGTCTTTCTTTGGACTGCCAGCATCTAAATAATGACACAGAGGCTTTTTATTAAGTACAAAGGCTTGGCCATAGCTTTGGCTTGTTTCCAACTAGCTCTTAAAATTTAAATTAACCTATTTCTATTAATCTATGTTCTGACACATGGTTCATTACCTCTCTTCTCAGTACTATATGTCTGACTTCCTATAAGTCTACCTGGCAAATCCTGCCTTGAGGGTTCCTCTCTCTCCCTGGAAGTCCTGCCTATCTATTGGCCATTCAACTCTTTATTAAACAACACTAGGTACTTGATCATGGATGTCTGGGTATTTCTGTGGGAACAGGGACTAGGGAAGGATGAGGGGCAATGATGCGTTGATAAGTAAGAATAAGTCTCTGTATTTATTTGGGAGCTGGGTGGCATGCCTTCAAACAGTAAAAACAACCACTTTTTGGCCACCCAACATGAGGCTCACATTACCATATAGGGCCTGAAAAGGCTGAGAAAAGAAACAGAAAAAGGACAGGGTTTCTTTAAGAGGCACTGCCCTTTAGCCAGCAGTGCTAAATAGAAACAGAAAACTAAGTAAAAATGCTTATGGCAGTGCAGGCTCTGGCTTCCTATAGCTAGGAAGGTTAGATGCAGTTATCAGTCACCTACCTCTGAGACTTAGGCTTAGTTTTCAAAGACTGAGAAACAGGTGAGGGAGAGGAAGAGGGAAGGGGAGGGAGATGGAGAAGGACCAGCAACCAAAGCCAAGTGGAGGTTCTAGCCTAACCACTTAGCAGTTTAAAGGCTCATGTGATTAGATAAGAATAGAAATGCATAGTAAAGACAGATCCAGATTGAAAAAAACTCTAAATAGATTACAATGTGTTTAACAAGTACACAGGCTTAAGGAAAAAAGAGAAAGGATACAATTATTTAAAAAAGCATAAAAGTAATAAAATCTTTAAAGAGAGAAGTAAAATAATATATAAAAAAGAATAAGTCACATAGAGACGGAAAATACACAAGGAGTCTGGTTCCTACATAATATTGTGTTGACCTTGAATTTTTTATTTTATGTGAATTGCTGTCTTGCCTGTATGTATAACTATGCAAGGGTGTCAGATCTTGAAATTACAGACAGTTGTTAACTGCCATGTGGATGCTGGGAATCGAACTCAGGTCCTCCAGAAGAACAGTCAGTGCTCTCAACCGCTGAGCCACCTCTCCAGTTCTCACCTTGAATTTTTTGAATGCTGATGAGCAAATGGCAGCTGCTGACAGACATGGTATTATAAACTGAACTGCTAGACTGAACCAACCTAGACACATTAGGGCTATCTTAACTTTAAAAAAGAAGTAAAAAATATGTTACTTTGGGGAAGAGGTTTTGCTTTTGTTTCCACAGGAAAGAAGAAGCTGTAGATTCATCCCAGGTTAATATGGATCATTCATGTTTGATTGGGGAAGACCTCTTGAATCTTGACAGGCAATACCTGTAAATGTTAGAGCTCTGCTCTGCTAAGGAAGTTTCCCTGCAGAGATACAGCAGTTCTATTCTGCTCTGGTCAAAGTTATTTTTCTGCCCTACTTCTCCCCAGAAAAAGAAGGTTGTTACCCAAACCTCATTCAAGAGATTTATTGGGTAGGGGAATCCAGGAGAGTGTCTGCCTCTGCTAGAGTGGGAAAATGTAGCTTCAGACTTAACAGGTACAGGGCTTATATAAGGTTTCTTAGGAAAGGAGTTTTTCCAGGGTGAAGATTTTCAGGGTGGGAACTGGCTGGGTTTTGTGCTCAGGAACTGGTTGATTTCATTGGTTGGTTTTTGTGCTGAGTTGGTCAGGGGCACAGTTTGTTTCTTTGGCCCTGTTTCAGGGCCAGGGCATGTTTCTTTGGCTGGCCCCTTTATCCTACCCCCTCCACTAATTAAAAACAAAACAAATACAACCCCCCACCTTGCTCCTCTGTCTTTTCTGTCTCTTCAACCCTTCTTTCTTTATTCATCTTGGTGGCTTGGAACCTGAATTCTACCCACAAATGTTCATTGTAAGGAATCATTGGTCTACCTCAAGGCCTCTGGCCTCTGCCACACCATCATCACTGGACACTCACTGAAAGTCCTCTTGGATATCCTGCTGTTGGCCAGAGTGGTAGTATCAGTTTCTTCATGAGTTCCAGTAGATCATAGATTGGGTAGATGTTAGGATGGGCCAACCTGAGGCATAGGATATGGGCCTGGGTGGTAGCTGAGCTGGTCAATCCAGGCTTCTGAGACTGTTCCCCTTTGGTAAAAGGCAGAGCCAGATTTTCTATGCCTTTGCCATTACCAGGGTGGGGGTGGGGTGGGAGGTAGACAGGGCCATCTATCCCAGGACCAGTGAAGGGTGGGACTGGCTCAGCACTACCCTCAAATTTCAACAGACATGATTATAATGGCTCCCTATGGTAACACAGGCTATGCACATCAGCACAGACCCCAGATGCATCAGGACCATGGATCCAGACATGGCACTATGTATTAGCTTGGCCTGGACATCACCATGACCCCAGCTGGCAGCACAGGCCACTCAGATCAGCATGGCCCTAGCAGCAGTATGGCTCTCAGACACTAATATGAACTCAGGTGGTTGACCAAACCCCTGGCATCCACACAATCTTCAGTGGTTACTGAAGCCATGGACATTAACACAGACCCTGGCTACTGTAGGGCCACAGACCCAGACAAGGCCCTTGGCAGCAATTCAGACCCAGATGTTATCATGGCCTCAGGTGGCAGCATAGGCCACTCAGATTAGCATGGCCCTGGCAGCAGCATGGCTGTTGGAAAACAATATGGCCACAGGTGGCAGCCCAGACCTGTTATACCCAGTTTTGGGGGTCCCTCAAAAGACCACCAAGAAGTTCGAATCTATACGCAAAAGCAAAGAGCCTTTATTCAAGCTTGAGCCTGGACTCTCCAACTGTTCGTTGAAGTGGTTAGGGCAGAGAGTGCCCAGCCCTAACCACTTCAATCAGTTTACCTAACCTAGCCCAGGTGGGGTAGGACTTTTATCATAGTAGAGGTTTGGGGTGGGGAGATTTCCAAGGTTCAGGACCCTGATTGGTTGACATTTGTCTACAGGTGTCTTTGGTAAAAAGGAAAACAGGTGTGTGCTGGTGTAAAGGACACCTGGTAATATCTATAATGGTTGAAACATTAGGTATTTTCTCTGGAACATTAGGTATTTTCTCCTGGGTTGTTGATTGACCCATTCCTGGGTGGTGCCAGTTCCTGGCTTTTCCTGGGCACCAGGTAGTGCAGTAAACTGAGGCTCAGGCCTACCTTTTAGCTGGTTCCTATCAAACCTTTCATGGCAACAGTGTGGCCTAAATATTCCCCTCTCCCCCAGCATCCTTATGGTCTTTTGTGGCAACATGGGTCATGAATGTCAACAGAATCCCTTGCTGGAGTAGAACAGCCAGAGCCTGGATATCACCCTGGTAAGCAGGCTTTCCACATCAGCCTGTTTCTCTCCACCTATTTCTACAGCAAAGAACCTTCCTGCTTCTCTATCTCTCCCATTTTTCCATCATATATTTGCTCATCATAACCACTCCTACCTGCCCAGCATCACAAGGCCTGTGGATGTCTTCAGCCTCAGATTGTGAGGACCCAAGCTGCCATGTGAGTATCTTTCACCTGTCTGGGCTGAGTGGCTGCAATAAACATTTTTCATGAGACTGAATTCAAAAGTAATAGACTAATTTACTGTTTGGTGTGGAAATGTTAAGAGAGCGTAACATCCAGGTTATAGTATGTTTTTTTAGTCACCACTTTTAGACAGATTTACAGAGAAAACAAAGATGCAAAATGTGCCATTTGGCAAGTAATGGGATATACACATAGTTAAAAATTACAGGGTAGAGGGGGCTGGAGAGATGACTCAGAGGTTAAGAGCTCTGTCTGCTCTTCCAGAGGTCCTAAGTCCAATTCCCAGCAACCACATGGTGGCTCACAGCCATCTGTAATGAGATCTGGTGTCCTCTTCTGGCATGCAGTCAATGCAGGTAAAAGGTTGTGTACCTAATAAATAAATAAACTTTAAAAAAATTATAGGGTATATAGTTGAGTTTTGGCAGAGTAACTTTATTTTGTAAAGAAGTTAGTACAATTAAAGAGAAACTGAGTATTCTGCACTGGAATGATAGAAATAGTGCCTTGAGGGCAAGATCCCATCAGAGGAAGGCTCAAGGGAATAAAACTGGAGGTCATCTCTTTGGAAGGAGAGTATCTGGCAGAGAGTACCTCTGCTAGAAACCCTTACTTAAAATTCACAGCCTGGGGGCTGGAGAGATGGCTCAGCGGTTAAGAGTACCCTCTGCTCTTCCAGAGGACCCGGGTTCGATTCCCAGAACCCACATGGCAGCTAACAACTGTCTGTAGTTCCAGTTCCAGGCAAAACACCAAGGCAAATAAATAAATAAAGTTTAAAAAAAATCATGTTAAAAAAAAAATTCACAGCCTGGATTGGGACTATTTTTCCTGGTTCAGCTGTGGGAACTTGGCCATTACATCATTGTCCTAGAGGCCAGGTAACCAGGAGCTGGTTAGGGTTAGGGTCAGTTCCAGGACAACCAGGGTTACAAAAAAAAACCTCTGTCTCAAAAAAAAAAAAAAAAAAAAGCAAACAAAAAAAAAAAAAAAGAAAAGAATTTGGACTTTGAACTTTTGAGCAATGTTGGAATTATGCAGTTGTCTTGGGACTTTGAAAGTTAGATAACTTCCTATGGAGGTTACTTGAAGTAAATATAAATATTAAATTGCTTCTTTCAGATATTCTTATTCTTTTTATTATTATTTTGGCTTCCAGATAGGGTTGTTTTTGTTTTTTTTTTGATTTTCAAAGTGCCTGGCTTAAAGGTATATGCCACTATGCTTGGCTTAAAATAATAATTTATAAATAGCAAAGTTCACCATTTAAAAATAACTTGATTAATTTTGACTGGACTACTACTTCTATAATAAAAATATAAGATAGCTATTTAGAATTTATAGAATACATATTTCCATCATGTATTAGTGACCTTTCTTCTTGTTACAACAGTGACTTCGGGAAAAGTTCTCCTGGCTCACAGTTACGAAGGTTCCATCATGGTGGCATGGCATGGCAGCAGGTGACAGGGGCAGTCTATTCACGTGGATTAGCAGTCCAGAAGCAGAGCATTGCTGCCTTGAGGACCAGCCTTCAGCAGCTCAGGGATTGAGGGGGATCTACAGAGTCATCAAACTAATCACTCAACTTGTATCAGAAAAATTAATACTTAACTCTTTGGGGTCAACGTAAAAGAGAAAAAACACACACACACTCAATCCCCTTTAGGATCTCTCCATCATCTTCTCCTTTATTATTTTTCTTACCTCTATCCAGATGTATCCCTTTTGTCTCTCTTGATGTCTTCCTTCTTTTCTTCTTCTTTTTCTTTTAGTTTTTCAAGACAGGGTTTTTCTGTGTATCCCTGGCTTGCCCTGGAACGTGGAACCCTCTCTGAAGACAAGGCTGCCCTTGAACTCACAGAGATCCATTTGTCTGTCCCTCCCAAGTGCTGGGATGAAAGGTGTGCATCACCACCTCCTGGCTCTGATGTCTCCATCTTTCCTGGTGTTTTCCTTCTACATGTCTTTAGTTTTTCCTTACAGCTTATATGTAAGAAATATAAGAATCTTTCAAGCAATATATAAAAATTACAATACAGTTACATTCTATTTTTAAGTAAATGATTACAATCAAAACAAATAAAAAACTATGTTTTTTATATTACTTACATGATTAAACATTTTACGTATTACAGGTGAAAAACAAATTCTCTCCAAAAGCCACATACATTCATGTCCAAGCAACTTGTTATAGATTAACAGAGTATAAGCAAGCAAGGTATTTTCTCAGCCAGTTCTTTTACCAGCAAGCTGCTAAGACAAGATCAATCACTTTCTTATTTATCTTAAAAGGTAATTTTATAAAAAATCACAAATCTAAACTTCTGTATATGAAAAACAACCAGCCAGTTCTATTTAATCCTCAGGATTCATACCCACTCTTCAACAGTTTCTTATAACAGGAAGCTGAGGGCAGAAATGGGTACAAGGAATTAGTCATCACCTTTGACCACCAGCCTATCCTGGCAAGAATAGCAACAAGCTAATAATAACTGAGCTGTTTTGTTCTTGTTTCTAGACCTCAATGAGTCCCTCACTCAACTATGTGCCTTCCCTTTTTTAAAAAAAAAATATATATATATTTATATATTATGTGTATAGTATTCTGCCTGCATGTATGCTTCCACACCAGAAGAGGGCACCGATCTCATAACAGATGGTTGTGAGCTACCATGTGGTTGCTGGGACTTGAACTCAGGACTTCTGGATAAACAGCCATTGCTCTTAACCTCTGAGTTATCTTTCCAGCTCCACTATGTGCCTTTCTAAACTTTAAATTGTTCCCCAAGATTTTCTACCTCAAATCCATTAACAAAAACATTTTCACCTAGCCTTAAGTCATTATTTAAAGCTTTGTTTAGCTATGATGCACTCTGAAACCCATGAACACATCTCACAACATTAAGATCAAAAGAACTTGAGCTGGTCTGGCTTCTGGGACACAACTGTTTCTTTTAATCTTTAACCTGAGCCACAGCCATAGGGCTCCTCAAGAGGAACTCCCATGTCCTAGCTGTGTGGCATTCTGTTGGTTCTATTTCTGTTGTCTGCAGTCTCTGCTTTATCAAAGGCAAGGGAAATACCATATCCTACCTTGACCTATATTAATTTAATCACCAAACTAACCTCTATCACAATCTCTTACTATATTAAAAACATTCAATCATCAAAATTATATTTAAGGTAACAATATTATTGTAAAAATCATTGCTTCCATTAAACAAAAGAGCTTCAGAGGCAATCGTCTTCATAATAATCCACAGGTAAAAATGCTCAGTGGAACGGCATAGTTCCACGAGATAATCACGCTACATTAAAGGCAGTGGGGATTCCCCGACACCCAGTCACACCATGACAGATACCAGAGAAAAATGGCAGCAACAAATATACAAAGACATTCTGAAGCTTACAGAGGACAGTTCCTATTCAAACCACAACGTGCCACCTCCAAGTTTCTGTCATGTCTCTTTGCAGTCTTATCCTGTTACCATGGACAGAAATTTCTAGACTTTCATGGAATAGAACATGTTAGGATTTCATGTTTGGCTTCTTTCATTTAGCATATTCATTTCCTCTTAGAAGCTCTGTGTTTTCCCCCACCTCAAAAGGTTCCATACATAACTGGAAATACAGGTCTGGATGGAGCAGTGCCGGGGCATTCATGAGTCCTCCACACAGGTGCTGATGTCAACAATACTGCTCTTTGCAGGATGAAACCCAACTCTGACCCCAGACTGGACTTCTCCCCTGACTTTAAGAATATATCATCTTAGCTTTCCTCGTGGTCTCCGTCCTATCCATTCCTGGCCCTCCCTTCAGGGGAGTGACTGCTGCAGAGGAAGTTTTTCAAGGTTAGGATTGCACAACAGCCACTCTCCCTTCTGATTTCAGTACACAGGAGGACTCGGACTAAACCCTCTGCTATGCCACCAGCAGTTCTTCATTTGAACCCAAGGGATAGTAATCCCCACTACACATGAGCAGAGGAAAGTCAGAGACTCAGGGATGGACAGGGACCAGCTCAGGAACGGGTGCTGAGTACGGTTCCTACAGTGTTATCTTCCTGCTTCCCTGCACTCTGAAAGACTGGAGAAAGCCCAGGTTAGGCAGATCTGGACATCTGGGGCCCGTCCAGCTATTCCAATTCCAGGAGCCTGTAGTTCCTAAAAGTACCGGCAAGGGGCACTCACTCACAGCCTTACCCGAGTAGTCTCAGTTCTGATTTTTGAGTGTTTCTGTGTCTTTCTGTAGGAAAGTTTCTCCTACCTAGAAATCTTGAACTTCCCCATGGATAAATGTGAGGAGCAATTGCCCTTCTACTGGGCTTGTTACCAGGACGATACTGTTCCCAGAGGCCCGTTTTCTCAACATCTCTCCATGGCTGCTTCAATCCTGGCTAGAGCCTGCAGGGAGGGGTGTATCATTCCCACTGTTTATTCTTTATCTCTTCTGGTAGAGCTTTACTCCATCCCTGAAGACACACCATTTGGTCTGTGTGTCAGCTCTGTCCTTGTCAGGAGAAAACCACAAAACTAGGTCTGGCAAAATGGCTAAACCGGTAAAGAGGCTTACCGACAGTCCTCATGGCCCAAATTGAGTCCTGGACCCACATGGTGAAAGGAATAAGTTGTCCTCTGACTCCTACACATGATGTGACAAACACACACTTACACACACACACACATACATACACACAGACACACACACAAACACATACATACATATATACACATACACACATACACATACAAACACACACATACATACACATACACACATACACATACAAACACACACATACACATACAAACACACATACACATACAAACACACACATACACACACATACATACATATACATACAAACACACACATACACACACACAAACACACACTTTTACACACACATACACACAAACACACCCATACACACACACACAAACACACACACATACACACACATACACTATTAGCAAGTAGATCCTAGGGGCAGGAGGGATAGGATGACTGTCCCTGGTCAGGAGTTTGCCAAGCATTGCTATCTGTGGGTACATATGTGAATCTCAGTTTCTCAGTTTCTCCACCAGGAAGACAGGACTCAAAATATGTACTTTGAAGGGTTTTACTGAAAGTTAAACAGAAAAGGGTGAGGTAGTATCAGGGGCCCTTGTGTAGGAAATGACCAATGAACTCTAGGACTAATTCAGAGATGTTCACAAGAGGAAATGCCATCAGCTGATTTAAGTGTAGGATCTAAAGTAACCCAGAGAAAGAGAAAGAGGTGGGGAGGAGGAGTTGGTACATGTCTGGGTCGGAAGCTTGAAGTAGGATCTGTGTTCCAGAATCTTCTCGCTGAAGGTCATGAACATCTGTGAGACTTCTAGTGCATTAAATCACTTTGCTGTGGGAGATGAGTTGTGTCTCTGGATCATGAAGGAGCTGGGGACCTTGGTAAGGAGTGGAGGGGGAGCATTTGTGTAACAGCCCCCTCCTGGAGACTGTTCTAGGTGCCCACTCAGCCTGGCCCGTGCTCCTTTCTTCTTGAATACCATGGTGGCCTCTTGTCTTCTCCCTCAGCTTCACCAGATTGCTTTGTGGCTCGCCATGTGGGCTCTCAATTCATGGACTCCCCACTTTGGCCTAAGATGGGGAGCAGGATGAGGGCTCAGTAGATGTGTCTGCCAGCTGGCCTTGTGATCTCTGTCCTGAGTGGGGCTGCAGCAACTCCAGTTCCAGGGCATCCAGTGCCTTCTGACCTTTGTGATCACCAGTCACACACATGGTGCACATAATACACACAAGCAAAACACTCATGCACACCAAACAACAAACATGAATTTGGCTGAGATGAAGACCCCAGGTATTACCTCAATTCTGAAGGCACCTTTAGTTTGCCCAGGTGCAGGCTGGACAGAGATATTGCTGACCTCATTAAGACATTCCCATCTCTTCAGATCTCCGATGAAGAAATATGTTGTGGAATATTATTTTAACTGGGTTACATTTGTTTATGCTGCATTTATTTAATGATGTAAGGATGTGTGTTTAATTATGAAGATATGTGCTGCATCTGTTTCACCTTGCCTTAGACACCTGATAGGTCTAGTGAAAAGCTGAATGGCCAATATCTAGGCAGGAGAGGGATGGGTGCGGGTGGCAGGCAGAGAGAATAAATAGAAGGAGAAATCTGGGCCCATAAAGAAGAACGAGAAAGAAGATAGAATGAGGGACACGCAAGGGGCAAGAAGCTAGCCAGCCAGCCAAAGAGAAGCAGTAAAGTAAGATATATAGAAGAAAGGTAATAAGCCCAGAGGCAAAAGATAAACAGGTTAAGTTAAGAAGTAGCCAGAAACAAGCCTAAGTTAGGTCAAGAATTAAAAAAAAATAATAATAAGCCTCTGTGTCATAATTTGGGAGCTTTTTGGTGGCTTAAACGAAAGAGCTTGGTGCAGAAATAGTCTTATGGTTTTTCCTCAGATGGGCTTTGTAAGAAGGTTGAGGAATTCTCAAGTGTCTACAGCCGGGTCCCGTCCCTGCCTTCCAAGGCTGGTTACAAAGTGTGGACGCCAGAGGGCAGCATTGAGCTTCACACAGCCGAGCAGGCGCCTTCTGCTCTCAGATCCACTGGCAATTGAACTTCTGCGATCCCCTAGCTCCATTGCACAGATAGGGAAATCGGTTCTTGGAAGGACCGCGAGAGAGACGTAGAAGTAAGTTAGACGATATGACATTGGTTTAGCATTCTCGGATTTTAAGGTAGACAGAGTAGAATCGTCTTTGTGGTGAAATTACTTTGTGGTGAAAGTAAGCAGGAAATACAGCTGAAGGGCTGAGTAGACAGGAAGTCCTGTCCTGGGGACAGACTTATCTTCAAAATTGGCTTTCCATAGTCTTTTGAGCTAATGCCTCATCTTTTTTAGTTTAAGAAGTTTTTTTTTTTTCTGTTACACCATTCCCCCTCCCTCCCCTTCTCTCCCTCGCCCCACCTCCCCCATCCCTCATCCATTTCTCAAAGGGAATAGGCCTCTCTTGAGTAGTTAGCACAGGCTAAGATACCAAGTTGAAGCAGGACCCATCTCTTCCCCCCTGTATCAAGGCTGAGCAAGGCATCCCACCATAAGGAGTGGGCTCTAAAATGTCAGTTCATGTAGCCAAGATAATTCCTGGTCCCATATAAGGGAAAGGGAGGGCCATTAACAGCTTGATCTACACAACTGTCACCCTCATTCAGCGGGCCTAGTTCGGTCCCCTGCAGGCTCTAGCTGTGGGTCCAGAGCCCATGAGTTCCAGGGTGAATGCCTCTAGCTCCTCGTTCCCAGTCCAGCTTTATCCCTGACTTTAACCTCTGACCCACCACATAGCAGCTTCACTTTTATCTGAATTCAACCCTGATCTGTGTGACTGTGGGCAGGTCCTTGTGTCTTCCCCAGCTCCTCAGTGGAAGCCTTCCTGAAGTCAGGGTGGGGTACACATGGGACCCTCTGGAACATCTACTCCCTGCCCATTCCTATGTCGGCGCCCATAGAGAGCTTGATCTGGGCTTGACACTGAGCAGGTAGCCCAGCTTCTCCATCACATGTGACACAAACCCAGGAGGCTGAAGACTCACAGAAGGTGACTCCCCTCACCCCCCAGCTCAGAGTCTGTGAGGTGGGAGGCCACCTGCCTGGATGTCCGATTCCAGAATTCCCAGGGAAGAGCTAGCTAGCCCCTCGGTGGGAGTCTGGGAGAGAGCAACAGGGTGGGCCGTTATAGCAGAAGAATTTAATTCTAAGTTCCTGGGGTGAAGAGATCTCCACAGCCTCTGGGCCTGAGGCTTCTCACACACATCCTTTGAGAAGTACGGTTGCTAGGGTTCAGGTTTTGTGTCGTCTATTCGGGTGCAATGCTGGTAAGAAGCATTGCCCCAGTTCCAGCCTCGGTTTCCCTTTTGACTCCGACCTTGCAGTCTCCTGGAAGGCTCTGTCAGTGCAGTCCTGTCTCACCCCTACAGCCTTTCCCGCTCCCCAGTGCCCTGCTACTCAGACAGGCCGGCAGAGAGGGCGTCCGCGCCTCCCGGGGACCTGGGCCCCGGGGTCGGGTGGTGAGGACGCAGCCAGGCTAGCCGGATCGCTCCCGCGGCGTGAAGCTCGCTCGGTGCAGGGCCGCCCCGCCTGCCGCGCCTCCCCGGGCGCCCGCATTAAAGCGCATATGCAAGCCATGAATTATCAACTGAAAGGAGTCAATTACCGGCTCTAAAAACGAGTGTCTGCGCCCAGAGCGCCCGGGGCCATCCGCCTATTTACGGAGTGATTTCCCCCCGCCCGGCTAGGGAGGAGGCCGGGGCGGGGGGGGGGGGAGACGAAGACAGCGAGCTCGAGACTGAGGGTGAGCTGGACGGCAGAGAGGTCCAGAGACAGGACTGGGAAGACATCTCTAGGTTGAGAGAGAGGGACAGAGGAGCCATAAGGAGAGAGGGTGGAGGAAGAAGGTAGCCCCGGTTCCACTCTTCCAAGCAATGGGTCTGAAGTTCTAGGGACTTCCAGACCCTGGATGTCTATTTGAGGAGCCAGCTCTGGGAAGGGTGGTCCCTAGACTAGGTTCGTGGAGACATTTCTCGTGTTCAGCCCTGAATAGGGTGAGAGAAGAGGCCATTCCATCCTTGCAGTGAAGAGTGTGCAGTGACCACCGGGGAGGAACAGGGACCTGGTGTTGGTGCAGTCTGAAGTGGAGATGTCCGCACTGCCCCTCCGCAGTGACAGATGGCCAAACCAAGCCTGCTGTGCTCGGGAAGTTCTTTGGCCTCCTCCCTCACTCCAGGTGCCCGCCTCCGGAAATGCTTTTCTTGCCTGCCTGCTAGGTACCTAGGTACCCTCTTATTCCTGAACCTGCCCCATCTGTAACACGCCCATCCTGTTCCTTAATCCTGGTCTGACTGACTAGCAGGCAATGGGCACCATCAGTGCAGGGCCTGTCTATCTGCTCAATATTATGTTTGCCAAGGGAGCTCCGTGAAACTTAAAACTTGGGAAACGAAGGGAGAGAGGGATGGAGAGAGGGAGGGAGAGAGGGAGGGAGAGAGGGAGGAGAGGGTTTTGGGGCCTAGCTGTGACCAGGATAGCGGAATGCATATAGACCCCAAACAAGTCTGTGCATTCAGATGACCGGCTTCTGGCTCACACCCTGCTGGGGTGAGGACTGGCCAGCCCTTTCTATACAGCAAGGGAGTGGGAGAGGAACAGAGATGAGGGAACTGGTGTCAGGGGACCTGAAGCCTCAAGCATTAGCACCAGCAGTCACTGCTAGAGGTCCTAAAATTCTAGACTTCCTCTGTAAACAAGGATCCCCAGAATCTTCCCATAGACTTATGAGGGGGCAGAAGAAAGAGCCCCGGGGCCTGGAATTGAATAGTCCTTCTTTTCTATGTGTGGCTGTAGCCAGACCTCTAACTTCTGAGCCTGGGCTTTCTTATCAAGCACACATGCAGGATGCTATCTGGTTCTCACACTTCCTAAACAGGGGCAACACTGTCCACAAGCAAGAATAGCTGCCAGTCACTGATGCTCTCAAGGTACCAAACACCTGCAATGCGTTATTGCTCTTTTTACCGTTACTGGAAATTTCTAGTCAATTTGCAGGTGATGTTCCAAGAGGGGCTGGGACTGGCAAGTGACAACATCAAATTTTGAAGCCAGCCTGACACCAGGGCCTCCTGGCCTTGCTCCATACACCCACAGCCCACTAAGTCTCTCTGGTTGACTGAGTTCCAATCCTCCACAGTGAGGGTGTAGTGGGGGTAGTGTCACAGGAAAGCAGGGTAGTTCTGGTCTAGCAGAGGTGGCCCCTGGAGCCCTGTTCCTGCTATTGCGTGGGCCAGACATCCAGGCTGACGAGTTTGCAGCCCCGCCATGCCATTACCAGGCAGCCAGAGGGGTTGTCTGCAAGCGCAATGCTGGGGTTCCTGCGGCCGCTTGCCTATTAGTTGCTGGTGGCTTCATGGTGATTTATTGGGGCTTCTTCATTTCCCCTTGGTCCGCTATAAACATATTTATACCACCAGAGTGACCGATAAATTTCCCTTATGAATCCCGTTATCTCCCCTATTAACCATCCGTCACCTTTTATGCGGCCACAATGGGCCAGGCCAGGGCACTGGGGCTGGGTGGGAGGCCTGTGGCCCACAGCCTCTGAGCCCAGTGAACTCTTCACCTCCCCCACTGCTCCTCAGGCAGGCCAGTTGCTGCTGTTTGTGAGCTGCCTCCAGGATGAGGACACACTGGACCAGGTTTGGGGAGAGATGGAGGTGACTTTGAAATATGGCTTTCTTTAGGGTCTCAGGCTGGGAAGTCCCTTTTAGGGTTAGCTCAGATGACTTTGACTATAGCTCTGGTTTTATCCCTTTTTATGTGGGTACCATTCTCCCATGCTGTTGCTGTTTGGCTTTTTTTTTTTCTCACCCACATCTCTCAACCTCATCCCTTTAAACATAGCTGTAAACCAAGAAGGGGTGCCTGTGTGTTCAGAGGGCCTATGACAGTTGCCATTTGTTGAGAACCTTCTCTGTGCCTGTCATTTTGTATACAGGACGCTAAGTGACCTAAACCGCAACCCCGTTTTCTAAAAGAGAACAAGAAAACAAGGCTCAGAGACACTCAGCAAAGGGCCTCCAATCACCCAGCAGAGCTACACTTGAGAGGTGGGGCTGTCTGGCCCTACATCTTGTGTAGACAGCCTCCTCTCATGCCTGGGGATGGGAAATACTACTCCAAGGAAGTTCTGGAAAGACTGTAAGAAATAGGAAAGGGAAGGAAAGGGGAAGATGGGCCTTGGTGGGCACACAGTGGAATTGGGTGCTGCCTATTTTCTTTTTGTTGGGTATCTGTTAAGCGAACCTTAATTTACAGCCTACGGCTGGGAAGAGACTCAACAGTATTGGAGCCAGAGTGACGGAGTCAAGGGGAACAGGGTGTACGTCCTCTGGGCTTGGAGTGCTCCCTAGTGGAGATGGACGCTAAGCTCTCTGAAGGATGTCTAATCACTTAAGTGTCCTGGGTGGTCTGGAGATGGCTGGGGTAGAGGGATTAGGGGGTCTTAGCATCCAAAAATAGATTCTCTCCTGACAAGATGATGTAAAGAAGTCATTCTGGTCATACCTTTGCCTTTCATGATCCATTCTATCTGTTTAATGGTACTGACACCTAGGGAGGCAGAGCCTGTTCTGGGAGAAAGGAGTCCTCGGTTCAGTCTCTGTTCTGTCACTGACCTGCTGTGATGTCTGTCTGACTCTTTCTCGGCCCCACCCCTTAAAAAACCTTTAGCTCAGACTCCAGGCTCTCTCCATACTGCCCTATGCCACGGAGACTGTCCCTCCTGAAGTGGGAACAGACAGAGACAAGAAGGGCATTGCCAACCAGTGACTCTGAGCAGCTCTCCTACAGCTGCTAACTGTGCTTCTGGTAGCTGTCACCTCTGTCTGTGCCATCATCTGTCTGTCTGTCTGTCTGCCTTTGTCCACGGCCTGGCATTGCTTCCCACTCCAACAAGGCTGTTCTCCCTTGGAGAAAGTAAGGTCTTGAGAGTGTGTGAGACAGCAGTGTGTACACTCTCTCCCTCTCCCTTTCCACCCCCCCTGCATTCTCTTTCTCCCACACTCACACACATACACTCTCCCTCAGTCATTTTCAATGTCATAAATTTCCACGTCTCTCCTCCACTCGGCTATTACCTGCGACTCCGTCACCGGGCAGCGCTCTCGCTCCCAGATGGGCTAGGCCATCTCCGCTCTGCAAATGACTAAGGGAGAGGCCGGGAAGGAGGGAGAGAAAGGAAGAGAGAGATTGAGAGACAATGAGAGAATGTGGGTGAGTAAAGTCAGACTGGGCAGAAAGGGAGAGAGAAGCAGTCTTAGGGAGGGACAGTAAGTTTTGCGTCCCTTTTCTCTTTTCCAAATCCTGAGGTCACTGCCTGGGCTCCAGACGAGGGCAGACTGAGTGGATTATGATAAATCAGTGGTAGAGTCTGGTTACTACTCTGTCCTCTGGTGGAATGGGCCTTGTAGCAGTCCTTCCCCTTCATGCCCATTTCTCTCAGGTGTCAGCTTGCAGGGGCAGGTTGGGGAGAAGAGCGGGAAGGTGGGGTGCTGCTGCTTTGAAAGGGAGGGATGAATGAGGTGGTCTCAGAGCAAGGCTTTTCTCAGCAACTCACTGAGAAGGAAAGTGAAAGTGAGGAGTGGCCTGGCTAAAGAGAGAGCTCCTCGAAGGGACCCCAAGACTTTCAAGGCCCCCAGGATACTGCTGGGGAAAACCCAGGGAAATACACTCTATGGTCGCTATTGCAACTGATGATCATGTGTGAGATGCTGGGGTGTGCAGACCCTGGGGAGCTGACCTCATAACCTCCTGAAAGGCATCAGAACTAACCACTCTCCATAATCCCCACTGAGTCTCAACCCTAGACTGAGCACAGGAAAAATGTAAATATGACCTGCTGTGTTCTCTCTCTCTCTCTCTCTCTCTCCTTTTGAAGTGGGGAATGTCTAATTTTGGAACTCCCTATGTAGCCCAGGCTGGCCTCAAATCCATGGCACTTCTCCTGCCTTCCAAGTGATGGAATTACAAGCTTGAACCACCATGTCTGGCTTGTCTCTTTCTTAACCTTCCAACAGGGGCTGAAGTTTGAATCTCTATCACGAATAAAAAAGCCAGGATGTGTGGCACACACACACATACACACACACACACACACACACACACACACACATACACACACACACCAAACCAACCAACCAACCAACCAACCAACCAACCAACCAACCAACCAAAAAACCTAACAGCTCCATACCTACCCAGAGCAAAACTGAAGTCATACCTGGATCTGTTCTTTCTTCTGGCCCTTCTCTGGCTCCACCTCCCAGCAGGGCTTAGTCTGTGTCTAAGGCCTGGGCACTTCTTGATCTCCTTTCTCCACAGGCCGAGCTCCTGTGTCCAGCTCAGAAGTCACTGTATAGAACTGAAACTGATCATCACAGCAAGTGACACATCCCTGCATTAATCTTTGTCATGGCTGCCCAAATACTCACTTTGTAGCACTTCACTGATCTCCCATTCTTTGTTTGTTTGGCCCTTTATTTGTTTAGCACCTGTGTCTTTCAATGAACTGTCTGTCTATGACATCTGTCCCTTCAAAAAGTACCTGCCACATCAGGAACCCCTATGACATATTTGTAAGCCAGGAGTGATGGAGCCTGCCTGTAATACCTTTGAGGTGTGGAAATGGAGAATTTGAAATATGTGGAATTTGAGGCCAGGCTGCAGTACTTAGCAAGATCCTGTCTCCAAAACAAATAGAAAACTAGTATCATTGGGTCAACTGGTGTATTAGTCTGTCTGTGGTTCAAATGGAGTCTGATAGATACTGAACTAGGGTGATGACTCAAAGCTGATGTCCCTCTGAAATATCTGCTGGAAGCTCAGCATGACATCCTCCTCCTACAAGAGAAGCATCTTGCGCTGGTGTTGGAAATTTAGCTTGTGATAAGCACCTCTGATCATAGAAAAGTTTGTCCTTGCCAGGACTTCCCTCATCTCCAGGTGAATATTTGCATATTCTCACAGACACACTTTCACACAGAGTCACATAGGCACAAAGTGACTTAAGATGAGCCACACCAAGGGAAAATCCCTTGTACATGCACATAAACACCAAGGCACACAGTTACTCTTGATTCTGCATAGGACAGACACAGCCCATAGGAGTGTTTGTGATCATACACATACACACACACACTTCCAGATACATACTTTGTATTCAGATACATTCATCAAAGTTAATATAAACCCTTAGACATCTGTGGAGAAGACACCTGTTCCTTTCCTGCTAGTCTAGCCTGGCAGTGGAATTCACTACCCTGAGTGCGCTATCATGCTCTGGCCCTAGTCCTGTACACACACACACACACACACACACACACACACACACACACACACACCTCTACCACTGCTGCTCTTGTGACTCTCAATCTTCCACAGAGTTACACTGGCCAGAGCATGTCTCATCTGGAATTGACACCAGAGCTTTGTCTATAGACAAGATCAAGGTTCACTAGGTAGAAGCGGGTGAGGATCATCTGGGTCAAAAGTCAAGCAAGGGCTGATTTTCTTGATTATCTCTCTGCTCACAGGTTCACCAACCCCTACTCATATCATCTCAAGCAGTTGCAGGTAGGACCAAAACTCAGGGTCCGCATCATGAGCTTCTGCAGCTAGTAGAAGGGGGGGGGCAGGTGGGGGCCGAGCCTGGGCAGATAGCTGTGAGGTACGTTTCCATCTCTGCGGGTCGGGCAGGCGAAGCCATTTCCAATCTGCTCTCTATCATTTTCAATATCATTAATCCCAGACACTCTATTTTCCATGCCTGCGCAGCCAGGCCCCCGAGTGTGCGCCGTGTAAAGTGACACATATTCATCACCGGCTCGTGGCGCCGGCGCCGACGCTGATACAATATTAGTGTTGCCCCCCCGCGTGGGGCCCGCTCCGCCTGGCTCCCCGATGGCACGAATCCATCACCTGGAGCCCGTGTCACTTTCCCCAGCAGCCACATTTGTTTGGGCACTTAGGAGGTAATTGTGGCACATTAGCCAGGGTGGGGAAGGGCAGGGTTCTGGGTCTCTGCAAAGTGAAGGAGGAAGCATCTTCATGTACAGCCCCAATGTATCCTGGCCTGGCCCAGCACCTGACTTTGGCTAACCTCCTAGAAATCTGGGTTCTTGCTCAATTCTATGTGGGAAGTGTGGAAATGGAGCCAGTATTGGGGAGGTCAAGCCTGGACCTATCTGGAAGGTTTAGAGGTGATGCCTTCAAAGCCTTTTCTT
Organism: Sigmodon hispidus; assembly: GCA_004025045.1. Classification (NCBI taxonomy): domain Eukaryota; kingdom Metazoa; phylum Chordata; class Mammalia; order Rodentia; family Cricetidae; genus Sigmodon; species Sigmodon hispidus. Next base: position 209,102 of record PVIH01001204.1, read on the forward strand.
GTCAAGATGACCTTGTCCCAACACTGAAACAGTGGCAACCTGAACTCCACTGGCTCCCCATGGAGCAGGTGGCAGTGAGCCCAATTATGAGGGAAACTTTGGCCCTGGCCTCAGAGCCTGGTTCCAAGAGGGGGAGGTTCTTACTCTAAGAGAAGTGACCAAGTTCAGTCCTCAGAACCCTAACTGAGTCTGGGTGAAGGGTTGTCACCCAGCCTAATTACTTGAACTGGGTCAGATCAGGGGTCTTTTGGGACACAGCCTGGAGGTGGTGAGCTACACACAGGGGCAACTTCTGGGACCAGGGAGTCTGAGCACATGACAGAAAGGAAGAGCAGCAACCAGGGTCATTGACCTGAGCAGAGGCCAGGCCACGAAAGGGTATGGGTTCTCCCTCGCTGGTCTACAGCGATAACACCCATTAACCTCGTCAGTAGACAAATTGCCCATCTTGTCAAATTCCCATTTAAAATGCAAACTCGATTTGACAGTATGAGCTGAGTAGAGGTGAGAACAGATAATCTAGTGGAGACTCATTACAGAGGTCCAATGAGAGAGGCCTGCTGGGATGGCCTAACGAACCTGCTGTGATGAACCTTCCAGCCTGTTAATATTCCATCATCCACTCAATACTCTTGCCTGCCCTACTGCCCACCCTTGAAAAAGTCTGGGGATCCCAGCTATTTACCCTTACCTCAGACTTATAGGTGAGAATCCATCCCTACTCCTCTGCCTGGGCACTCAGCAACCAACCCTTCCCAGTCCTCATTGGGACCCTATTCATGTATTATCCTGCCGGATACTGATTGTAGCTGTTCCGTGAGTTGGAATTATCAGCTCATTTCCAACTGAGAAACCAGAGGCTCAGAAGGCCCTCTTGCCAGAAGCAGTAGGCAGAGTGGCTTCTCTGAGAAATCCATCAGACTCCACCAGTCAGGCTTTCAACCACAGTCCTACACTCTGCTTTGGTTGTGAATGGATGTCCATCCCCTGGCTTCTCTGGTTCCAGTGCTGACACCTGCTATGTGAGGTTAGGAAATGTGACATTCTTTTAAGCCTCATTTGTCACATCTGTTGAAAAATAAAAGTAAACAACTGTAGAGAATTTTAATAAAGTTTTTGGCTTAGTGAATACTAATAATCATTCCAGGAATGTTTGCAGGTGGTTTCACTTAGGGTGGTGGGCTAGGGAAGGGAGGGTGTGATGGGAAGAGGAAGGATGCTGCTTTCTGGGGAAGCAGCTACTGGACAGGCTCCTCCAGACTTCCGGGGACCCCTAGGCTCACATGTTCTCCTGTGTTCTCAGCTCCATGCCCAGGTTGCCATAATAAGAAAGACATCCCTAGTCACTCTTGGGGACTGGGCTGAGTCTGAAAGGTCTTCCAGGGGAACATCCTGGGACTGGAAGTTTCTGTCCACTCTGAACTGGTCCCTGCCCTGGGCTATTGTCATTCATTCCTAATCAAATAATGGATGAGTAGGAGGCCCAGAAGGGAGCTATGGATAGCTAATAGTCTGTAGTAGCACCTCACCACTCAGACAAGTGCTTATAGTGCCTCCAGCCAGGCTACCCTTGCCCCTGTGGCCACCTGAGGAACTGCCCAAATAAGATTGGAGCTGGCACTGAGTGATCTTACATTCCCTGCCAGTCCTTCCTAGGTACCCACACCATGGCTCTGCACTTTCCTACCATGATTTCTTACTTCCTCCAGGGTAGAGTTCGAATCTCTTCAGCAAGCATTCAAGGCTCTTCACAAGCTGGCCTCAATTTACCTTCAGGCTCTCTCATGGCAGCTCTCTGAACCTCCCATCTCACTTGCCAGCTCGGAACCTTTATTTGGTACTTACTCTGTATACTCTATATTCAGTAACCCAGAAGAGCATTTCCTCTGACCCTCTCTGCCCTTCCTCACACAGCTCTATCAATGATCAGGAGGGACCTTGGCGGGGAAGGAGGAACCGCAGAGGGGTAGATGGAATCCCCAGACTCCCTCTGAGACTGGCCTAATTCCCTTCAGAGCGCCCATCTTCAGGGTGGTGCTTAGGGAGCTGAGAGCCCACGCTAATGCCTAAGAAAGTCGTGGGTGGATTAGAAAGCTTGGGGGATTAGGGCCAGAGCTGGTGGCTGATGCAGGAGCCGAGCCCCTCCTCCTGAGGAAGAGGAGGCTAATCCTGCTTAGCGACTGAGAAGGAGCTGCGGTGCTGGGCTGGGGGAGACTTCTTCATCTACTGAAGCTGCAGGGCCCAGCAGGCCAGGAAGAAGAAAGATCACCAGCCCTCTCTGTCTGTCACCCTTTCAGCATCCTGAAAACTTCAACCTGCTCTACCCACCACACTGCCCTGTCCAGCCACCACCTACCCCAACGATTTTTACACAATTATTCAGAACTCTCTCTCTCTCTCTCTCTCTCTCTCTCTCTCTCTCTCTCTCTCTCTCTCTCTCTCTCACACACACACACACACACACACATTAGTGCAGCTTCCCTTGGAGTTCAAAAGAGGGTGTCCCCTGGAGCTGGAGTCCCAGGCAGTTGTGAACCTCTGAGTGTTTGGAATCACATTCAGGCCTTCCATAAGAGCACTTACTGAGCCTTTCTTCTAACCCTTCTTCTAACTTTCAAAACCACCTATATCTCCATGCACTGCTCCTATGCACCGTCCATCTATCCGTGGTGCCCAGAAAGTCTGCTGGCATGGCCTTGGGGGCTGTTAGAGTTATTGATGCCTGCAGCCTCTGGGAGTGCTTGCTGCTGACCACTCACATTTGACTTCCTCCTCTGGGATTGTCCTCTGCAGCTCTCCCAAGGCCATGCCCTCCTCAGGTGACAGAGTAATGCAAGAGTAGGAAAGCACCCCCTCCCCCATCTCAACCTGTGGCAACTCTGAAAGGCCATCCCAGCTTAGGCTGGGCGGTGGGGTTGGCTGAGTCTGTAGTATCGCTGCATTACACCTGGACCTCTCCCTCCAATGATGCCCCTGCTATTACCCCTAGACCCCTCTCCATATGCTTCTTAAACACACCCAATATCTCTAGGTCTTGCCTTTCACTTTCCTCTTTAAATCTTACATTGGAGGTTGGAAGCAGATTAGATTGGCCCATTATGGCCTGGTTTCAAAAGCTCCTGCCCTGGATGCTAGGTGGGTAGGTGTGGGCCAACAGACCTCTCCTGGACACTACTCCTCTGGGCTCCCTTGGTTTCAGTGGTGTAGTGTAGGGAGCCACATGTCCCAAAGCTAGGTCTAGGGTTTGGCCATGGAGATCCACTCTGAGATCCCCTGAGGGAGACCTAAGGGAACTGAGTGCAGAAGAAGGGAAAAAAATCCTCCTTTAATTCAGGGTGAAGAGAGCTCACTCCTGAGGGTGCTCGGAATGGAAAGGAAACTGGTTTATGAATTGGTGCTGGGTAGGAGAGAAGATGTTACACAGAGCTGTCTCCCAAAGGCCACTGTATTCCAGACCCCAAGATGTAGATTGACTCACCTGCTACTCACTGGGCTCTGTCACTGTCTGCCTGCCTAAGTCTTCCTCTGCTGGGCTTGGCTTGTTTCCCAGGAAGCCCCACTGCAGGGAGATGGGGCTTCTGAGTTAGTGGTGAGGTGTCTGAGAAGGGTAAGAAACACATCCACTAGCTGACTCCTTAGCAGACACTCGCTTGATGCTCTGTGGGAAGAGAGAACATCCTGGACCCAGGGCCTCTGAGAAATTCTGGCCCTAGAATAACTAGATCAGGGTCAAGGAACTGGATGGCTTGACCTTTGAGAGACAGTTTGGGATGTTGGGATCAGAGGAGGGGGCAGCTCACACTCTGCTCCCTACCTTTGATAGACAAATGCTAATGATATTACCAACAATTGACCAGAAACAAATAAATAATTCAGTCTGGCCTGAAAATGGGAGAAAAGTACTTAAATGCTATTGACAAGCCAGTCTCTGGCCTCATTACCCATGCAGACTCAGGCCTCTACATCGACCATGCCCCCAGACTCCTTCCAACCCCACTGTGGGCAGCCTTAGGCTCCCTCCCACCCACCTGGTTCAGGTTGGTCATGTGAAGAGTGTCCCAAGGCAACCAGGTGGAGAGCTCAGGCTCAGGCCAATGGAACCCCTGCAGAAAGGTAGTTACCCAAACTCTTCCCCAAACCCACAGCTGTCTCTGTTCATAGAAAAGTTATCTCTGGTTTCAGCCCTGCCCAGAACATATTCAGGAGGGGGACACAGACATGTGTTCACGTTGCTTATGCAGAGCCAGCCCACAGCTGCTGTATCCTCTTCCTAGATGCAGGAAGACTAGTGACCCCCTGGGGCAGCTGTCAGTCACCATGCTGTCAAGGGAACACAAACTCATTAAATGTTTCCTTCCTTGTCACAAGGGTCCTTAGTCCCCATGTCAGGCCTGAGGAGAAAGAAAAACAATGCAGCTGATCCTCGAAAAGCCCACCCAATAATTCTGACTCTGGTAAAGAGAGAGGTGTCTGAAGGAGTGGGTTCCTGGGGAGCTGGCATTTTTGGTTCCACAGCACATATATGACAGAGCTCCTCCAGCAGAAGAAAACTAGTACCTTCAAGTCATTGCCTTCCAGGGCTTGCCTCCTTTCTCTCTTGGCATCATTTGACCTCTTTTCTTGTGGTCCCATCCCTGCTGGAACATATTTATGTCAGAATCAGGAGCTCAACATCCACTAGTCAGAGACTGAGGAGCCTCAGGGACTCCCTCCCTCGACCAGTGTCTGGGTCTCAAGCAGGATTCAGTAGAGGTCAATCAGGAGGGAAGGTCTCCTGGGCCTAGGAGATGGATGATGCTCCTGTACAGCCCAGGCCAGGAATGTTTCTAAAAGGAATCCATTCTTATGTGAATTGGTGTTTTGCCTGCATGTATAACTGTGTAAGGGAGTCAGATCTTGAAATTACAGACAGTTGTTAGCTGCTATGTGGATGCTGGGAATCAAACTCAGGTCCTCTGGAAGAACAGTGAGTGCTCCTAACCACTGAGCCATCTCTCCAGTCCTGGAATCCATTCTTTTGTGCACCATATAACTCTCTCTGTGGGGAAGAGCAGAAGCCTGCTAGTCCTCAGTACCCACCTATCTCTGGTCCAGGTTTAGCTCCTCAATCTCTAGTGAGACCAGAACTCCAACCCTGCAGTATGCTGAATTCTGGTGTGTGTTAGGGTGCGTCTCCAGCCCATGCCTTCCTTTTGGTCACCTCCCTGAAGCTAGAGGAATCCCATTTCATAGGGTCTGGCTCCAGGGCTTTCTAAATTAGCCATTTCTTGCCACTTTTGCTACCCCCTAGAGCTCCAGGGGCATCTCAGTGCCCCTCACCCTGGCCTCCTCCCTGCCGCTCACCATTCATAATGCTTTTTCTCCTCTTGTTTCTTCCACCAATGTGTCCAATGTGTCCCACAGGGAGTCATTTATCCGGATCGACTGGCTCTCCTCTGTGCAAACATTCGTAGAGCATTAACAAGCCTAAAACCCAATTAGCCTTCAATTACTCAGCCTTAGCCAGATTTTCTGTGGTAGGAACAAGGCTAAGGAATGTATTTGGCATTGCCTGGGTAAAAGCCTTCTATTCCTTTGAGCCAACCTGCTCCTCTCTGACTGCCATTCCTGCCCTAGCCAGACCCCCACCCCTACTTCCTACTACCTCTAGCTCTCATTTCTCCTTAAAATTTTATTTCATAAATAAGCAATTCATGGTTTGAAAAGACTCAAGAAAACAACGCAAAATAATACAAAATGAAAAGCTAACCACTGTTGCTTACTGTTCCCCATCCTGCTGTTAGTAATTTAGGGCTGTATTTCCTGAACATGTTTGAGTTTAATTTTTTGACATTTAGCTGTGTGTGTGCGTGTGCGCGTGTGCACGCGCACATACTGTGGAATTGATTCTCTTTCCATAATATAGTTTCCAGGGATTGAACTCAGGTTACTAGACTTGGTAGCCAGTGTCTTTACTTTCTACTCCTCCACTACATACAGTTTTACTTTAACATTTATTTTGATGAGTTTTTAAAAAATTTTTTTTTAACTTCGTTTTTTGATTTTTGAGATAAGGTCTCCCTTTGTAGTCTTAGATGACTTGGAACTTGCCAGATAGACCAGGCTGCCCTCAAACTCACAGAGATCCACCTGCTTCTGCCTCCTGAGTGCTGGGATTAAAGGCACCATTATACCTGACTTATTTTTTTTAACATTTTAAAATTAGGGCTATATTACTAATATTGCTTAATAACTCACTCCATGGGCTGGAGAGGTGGCTCAGAGGTTAAGAGCACTGACTGTTCTTCCAGAGGACCTGAGTTCAATTCCCAGCAGCCACATGGTGGCTCACAACCATCTATAGTGAGATCTTGTGCCCTCTTCTGTATACAGAATGCATAATAAATAAATATTAAAAAGAAAATAACCCACTCCGGCCTCTGTCCAACAGTGTCTTATCTATCTCTTCCGCCCCTAACCTGCCTTCCCTCTTCACCTCCACACCTCCCCTTTCCTGAATCATAGCACTCCCCTCCCCTCCTCCTCCTCCTCCTCCTCTTCCTCCTCCGAATCTTCTCATTCTTCCCTTTCTACAACCCTTCCCCCTCCTCCCTGGCTACTGAAGCCTTGGGGGAGGGATACAGCCAAAGCAGCTATTAGCTCTGCACCCCCTAATGCTCTGAGTCTCACTGCCTCGCCTCTTAACACCTCCCTGAGCCTGCCTGGGTCTCTAAGCCCCATCTCCCTCTAGTCTTTCTCTAATCACTAAGGCTTATTTCTGATTTCCTGAAGTGACAAGGAGCTGGGTTTGGGGGAGGAGGGCTGTCAGCAGCATCTTCTAGGATTGCGGAGGGAAAGGATGCAGGGAGGGAGGTCTGATGGATGGGACAGCCGCAGCAGCAGCCAGCTAGGTCCACCTTACTGAGCAGATGGCCTTGATCTTCTGCTTCATTCTGCTTTTGCTTGCAGTGTGCCTCCAGCAGTGGTTCTCTGACTTTCTGATGCTGGGACTGAACCCTTTAAGACAGTTCTTCATGTTGTGGTGACTCCCAAGCATGAAACTATTTTGTTGCTACTTCATAACTGTAATTTTGCTGCTATATGAATTGTAATGTAACATCTGTGTTTCCCGATGGTTTTAGGTGAGCCAGTGAAAGTGTCACCACCGGGGGTCGGGACCCACAGGTTGAGAAGCAGTGTTTAGACTAGATTCTATGTTCTCGGTCTTTCTTTGTAAAAAGAATAGCGAAGTCCTCATTTAATTGCACTCCTGTGGTCAGATCCTGTCTTTCTACATCAAAATTCTTTGCCCATCCTCACCAGCACCCTGCACTGCAGATGGCTTGACCTCTATTGTCCCCACCTTCCACGCCCCTCCCCTTTGACTCTGAACAGGAGAACCTTCCAGGCATCTTCTTCCCACCCAACAGAAATCCCAGTCTCTCCTTGCCAATGTCTCAAATGCATTTTTTTCCCTAAATGCAGAACTGGCATAGATTTAAGGACAGCAGCAATTCTCTTTCAGGTTTAGAGATATCTAAGGTTAAAATACATGCTTAGAATAGAGGTCTCAAGAGAGGTGAAGTGAGGGAGTGGTGCACTGGAGCCTCAGTCCTACCCCTGCTGAGTGACCTTGGATGCTCCTTTAAGTGTCTCTGAGCCTTGGTTTCCTCCTCAGTTCCCCGGAAGTTCTAAGAGGCCTAGCAGGGGTACCCAGCCCTTGCCTGGATGTTCACCCTGTGCTAATTTAATTACATGGCCTGACTGGGCCCAGGCTGGGGAAGCAGTTCAATGGCAGCTGCAGAGACAGTGCGTAATCAAGAATTAATTAAGTGTTTCTGGGGATTCTCAAGTCTGGGGTAGGGAATCCTGGGAGCCTGGCTATGGCTACATAAAGAAGTGGGGGTTTCCTTTGCTCCATCCACTTCTTCTGCCTTCTTAGGAGTGGGGTGGGGTGGGAGAGGAGGCCGTAGGTCCAGGAGGCTCCGAGTTTAAGGCCACCCACTAAGGCAGTCTCTATGGTCAGGGGTGTGGAACACAGGAGACAGCAGGTGGTGGCTTGTGTGAGGTTCAACGGGAGCCTTTTCCAGTGGATCTGGCCATTTCTATTAAGGGCTGAGCTTGTGTTGACTTCAAGGTTGGTCTTGAACAGGTTTGTAGTAAAGCAGCCCTGACTTCCAGTGTCAATTTAACTATGTGCAAATTAAGGTGTTCTTGGGTCAGGACCTTCCCACCCACCTTGTCTTTGCCCCCAGGTTAATTCCTTAGACTTTCTGAGCATTGGCTTCTTTCAGCCATCACGATTCAGCTACCATTTAAGGAGCTAGGACCACTTCTTATTTTCCTGTGCCCCACCCCGGTTACTATCAGGTCGTTTGGAGACGTTATTTTTCTGCTCTTTTTATTTCACAGTTTTTACGTGTATCCCTTCCTCCAGTAGAATCCAACGGCTGGCTCACAGTTACATCTTCAGAACTTGAAGTAGGACTGGATGGTAAGGTCTTCAGAGAATAAGAAAACCCCTCTGGATCCCATTTCTTGTCTCGAAAATGGGGAGAATACTCTACAGCTTCCAAGGTGTTGTGTACTGGGGAGATCTAGTGCACACACATGAAGGGACCAGCATCACTGCAGCCCCAGGACCTGTTTAGCCGATCACTAGCGCATCTTGGGCTCAACCTCCGGGCGCAGCGACAAACGCCAAAGCCCGAGCCCCGCCCGCCGCGGGCCAGGCTCCTTCCCAGGCGCCCCCGCGCCGCCGGCGCTTTGAAGTCCCAATCCCGCAAATAGAGTCAATCAATTATGAAGGGAACAATCTGGCGGCCCCTCGGGGAGCGGCGGCCGAGCGATCCCGGGGGATTAGGCCGCAAATCGCGCTGAGCCTCCCTAAGTGACAGCGAGAGAATCGCGCGCGGCGGCGGCGGCGATGGCGGGAGCGGGAGGGAGCGCGGCCGCTAACCCGATTATGCAGATCCGCAGGGGGCGCGGATTAGGCCTCGGGGGCGGCTCGCCCTAAGCGGCTCGCGGATTTGGGAAAAGTTTACTCGGGCGGAGGGGGCGGAGACGAGCCAGCGGGCTGGGTGAGCGCAGGTCCTCTGGCCCAGGGAGAAGCGAGCCCTGCCGCAGCCGCGCTCTTCCGGGCACACGCGCAACCCTCGGGCGGGCAGTATTCACGCGCTCACGAGCCCGCAGACGCGCGCTCTGGCTCAGCCGACAGCCCAGCCACGGAAACACCCGTGAGCACACACCAAGTCTTGACACCTCACACAGCCAAGCCCACCCACCATGGCTCACACTCACCCTGCGCTGGCTCATACTTAGGCGAGCACTCACAATCACAGACGCGATTCAGATGTTGAACCTCCGAGTAGGCCTGGCAGAAATCCCACCAGGGACACGAGAAGCCAGACACATGACCCCACACTTGCCATTTCGTTTCCCTGAGATCTTTCCAGGCTCCTCTCTACTTCGAAGGACCCTAGGACAAGTGTATGATAATATCTGCGAGCCTGTGCGTTTTCTAATGTGGCTTCCACCATCTTTTACATCTGGGCCCGGTCTTGGTTGTTTCAGTGACTGAGGACAACTGGGTATGTGTGTATGTGAGAGGGAGACTGTGGTCCAGCAGGTTTGAAGTAAGCACATGCCTTGGTGATTCTGGCTAGGAGGTCTTCTCTGTAGGACCAGCCCGTCCAAGATCTTCTCTGGGCCTGTTGCTTCCTGGAGCAGCTGTAAAGGAGGAGGCTGATGTGTGTGTGTGTGTGTGTGTGTGTGTGTGTGTGTGTGTTTATTTCCTTTATCCAACTGGAAAAAGAACAGAGAACCCAGCTCCAACTGAGCTGAAGGCAGGCTGTTGTTCCAAAAGCTTTTCATCTGTAAAGCTGTCATTCCGTGTATGTTCAGATATGTCTATGGTGGCAATATGATTTTGAATAGTGTGTGTTTGTGGGCAGTGGTATGTATATCTGTCCCTCCACAGCTACACAAACATCACAGTCTCACACAAAGCCAATGGACACACTTCATCCTAGACACTTCATACACACACCAAACCCTGAGAAAGTCACCACAGACAGTGAATACAGAGTTGCTGCCCAGTCTGGCAGAGAGCAACTACTGTGACAGAGGACACCCAATTCCATGCCCTAGGTAGCAATGAAATGTGTTTTGGCTGATCAGATGGATATAGATGGAGAGGTCGGGGTCAATGAGTCTTTAGCAGGCAGAACTCTGTCCTCTGTCCCATTTTCCCATGCTGTGTGTGTTCTCATGCATGTGACTGTGTGTTGTCACTGGGAAGTGTGTGTGTGTGTGTGTGTGTGTGTGTGTTACCCCAGCATCTGGAATCCAGAGTGAGGTGGTCTGGCTGACCATTGGATCGGGCCAGTGGGGATAAGTGTTGTTCTCTAGCAGGGTAAAATGTGTTCTGAGTATTTCTGGTTAAGATGGTAATGGTGGTGATGGTGGCAGCGCTTTCCTTCTCTGGTGCAGCCATAGCCAAAACCTGACTCTGTCAGGGTGTGGTTCTCTTGTTGCGCCCCCCCCCCCTTAAGCTTCCTGGATCTGAGTTCCTAGAAGAAGCTAGAGCTTTCCGATTGTAGAGGTAAAAACAACACAGAATCCTCTTTTCCCAGCATTTTCATCCACTGGACAGATTGCCCAGGAAGCCCATGTGCCCACAAGATTTCTGGCTCCACTCAGCATGGTGGAGCACACCTTTAATCCCAGCAGCCAGGAGGCAGAGGCAAACAGATCTGTGAGTTTGAGGCCAGCCTGGGCTACAGAATGAGTACCAGGATGGCCAAGGCTACACAGAGAAACCCTGTTGTTAAAAACAAACAAGAAAAAAAACAAAAAACAAAACAAAACAAAAAACCCACCACCACCACCACCACCACCAACAACAACAACAAAACCAGAAAAATTCCTGTCTCCCCATGGGATAATCAGGCTGAAACAATATTCAGGAGGGATTCCTCTGGTCACTGATGGGACAGATCTGATAAGATAGCTTTAGAGAGTGCTTGTTTACAATCAGTGACCAGGATATAAGGAAGATCCCACTCAAGTAAAAGCTTCATCTCAGAGGTCACTGGGCAAGGGGTTCTTCTAGTTTGGGTGGCTGGAGGAAAAAGAATAGAAAAAACCACCCTCTTTTTTTTTTTTTTTTTTTTTTTTTTTTAAGATGTATTTATTTATTATGCATACAGTTTTACAGAAGAGGGCACCAGACCTCATCATAGATGGTTGTGAGCCACCATGTGGTTTTGCTGGGAATTGAACTCAGGTCCTCTGGAAGAACAGTCAGTGCTCTTAACCTCTGAGCCATCTCTCCAGCCCCCAAAAAAACCACCCTCTTATATGCCCTGTCTTCAGAGTTCTTGTGTGAGTTGTGGACCTCCTTCTCTGGGCCTAGCCCTGGTCTGAATCCTGCTATACCATCTAATGAAAGTATACTCTCAGGAAAAGTCCCTAGCTTCTTCATGCCTCTGGCTTCATACTTAAACTTGGAATAAAATAATGCCTTCCTCCTAAGGGCTTCAAAAATGAACCATAAAGCATGTGAGAGAAGGATTGGTACACAGTAGGTGCTGCAGCTGTGGAACCTTCATTTATTTATTTATTTATTTATTTATTTATTTATTTATTTATTATTTTTTGTATTGTTTTGAGATGGGGTCTCTCTATGTAGTCCTGGAATTCTCTGTGTAGACCATGCTGGCCTTGAACTCACAGGAAGCCTCTTGCCTCACCTCCCAAATGCTGGGACTAAAGATATGTACTACCATGCCTGGAGTGAGACTTTCTATTATTGTTTTGTAGTTCAGAATAGGCATAGGAATCAGATATTGATATTGGCTGTAGAGAAGGGATACTTGGGATCTGCTCCAATATTCTCTTCCAATTCAGCTCCCTGCTCTGTCTCTGCCTTAGTGCAAGCAGGTGGGTGGGGAGGAGAGGCTAGATCGGAAGTGATTCTGTGGCTCAGTTGGTTCCCAGCAGAAGCCATTACCTTCCTGGGGAGATAAACCCATGATCCATCTGAGACTGGGGGCAAGGGTAAGAAAGTACAGATTGGAGTAGGAGCTCAGGTCTGCCCTGGGGCCTCCTTGCCTTACCCTTTCACCTTCTGTGTCCAGGTGAGGAAGCAAAGTCTCTGTCCGGCTTCAATTTGGGTGAATGTTCCACACTGAACATAGGGGTGGGGCAGGTGGGACAGCCTAGAGAGGAATCCCTGCTTACAGCGTCAACTAATTGATTGTGCCTACTGTGTGTTGGGGCCCCACGCTTCCTCCTCTGTTTATTCTGTACCCTAGACACAGCTGGAAGCCAGCAGGGGCCTTTTCTAAAAAGCCATCCATTTATCTGGCCTGGGGGCTTAACTTGGCAATGGAAATGAGGGGAGTGCCACATGAGGAGGGGGAGGGGAGGCGGAGGGGGAGGAGGGCTTGAGCGATGGCTTTGTAGAGCAAGCTTGCTATTTTATTAAGATTGCCTGCCTATTTGGGGCAAGAGGATTGCTGGTTATTGAGAGGAAGGCTACAGACTCCCTCCATCCCCAAGTATTCTTTGATACCACCTCTGGATTTAAATCCAGGCAAAGCACTTGACTGCCAGATCTCAGGCCTGAAACCTACTTGAACTCTAGGTTTTTCCTTCCTTCCTTCCTTTCTTCCCTCCCCCCTTCCTTCCTTCTTCCTTTCTTTTTTCCTTTCTCTCTTTCTTTCCTTCTTTTTTAAAGGCAGGGTCTCACTAAGCAGTGCTGGTTAGCCTGGACTCACCATGTAGAGCAAACTGGTATTGGACTCACAGAGATCAGCCTACCTTTGCCTCCCAAGTGCTGGGAGTAAAGATGTGGGTCACCATACCTGCCTGCCCTATCACCTGGTGCTGCTTTGTGTGTGTGTGTGTGTGTTTACATGCACCTTTGTTTTTTTCTTTTCCTTTAACTTTTAAAAACAGGGTCTTGTTCTATAGCCCAAGATGCCCTGGAACCCACCACACAGCTCAGACTAGCCTCTAATTCATGGCAATCATTTGCATAGCCTTCTGAGTGCTGACATTTCAGACAAGAGCCACCACATGTAGTTCTCTCTCTCTCTCTCTCTCTCTCTCTCTCTCTCTCTCTCTCTCTCTCTCTCTCTTCCTTGGCCTTTGTCAAGTGCTGTGATGGCCCCAAAGGTAACCTGCCTGGGCCTCTTCAGTCTGTCTCATGCATTCCTGGCTCCTGCCGTCTTGACCTTTGCTGCTGCTGCTTTCTCTCCATGTCTGCTTCTCCTGTGAATGGGCCTGTGAATGAGTCTGCCTCGTACCGGATTCCTGCACATCTCTGTGACTCTATCCCTGGTTTTCATCATCTCTTTTGACCTCTAACCTTTGTATCTCTCTGGCTCGCTTGAAGTTTGTGACTGTTAGCAGGCCTCTATGGGGCTCATCTTTCTGTTCAGGTTCTAAAGTGGCTGTAGCTAAGACTGGAACAGAGAGGGAATCTGGCCTTTCCCAAGTCTTGCATGTTCAGGGAGCCCCTGTGGGGCTTTACATTCCACAGTCTCCATTTGGACCCAGCTTTGGCCAACACTAGTGAAGAACATGAAAAGCTCTCTGAAGCCATCAAAGCTTCTCCTCTTTAGACTGGGTTTCAAGGTCCATGTTTCCTACACAAGTAGCCCATTTTTCGATCCTCTCTTCTTTCCATTTTTTATCTATCAAGAAGCAGCAGAGATTGTGTTTGAAGGAGAAAAAAAAAAAGATAAGTTCAAGTTCTGGGTTTGCTGTTGACAGGCTCTACAAGACCAAGTTATTTGATCTCACCCAGACGTGGATAGCTTTTTCATCTTTAAAATGGGCATAAGAACAGTCCCCATCTTTCCAGACTGAGATGAAGAGAAAATAAAATAACAGTTGTAAAGCACATTGCAGAGCTTAACTCAAGAACCAGGAGCCATTTTTATTACATTTCTCCATTTATGCAGCTCAGCACAAGCATAGCTCCCACAGGAGCCTTACTGAAGGCTCATAATTGTCTCTTGTCCATTTCCTTCTTACCTGTCTGACTCTATCTCTTTTTATCGTTCTCTATTCCTGAGTGTTGGAGGTGGACAATTGGGAAAAGCCCCCAAGCCAGATGTGAAGGTGTGTGTATATCTTTAATCCTAGCACTGGGAAGCAAAGGCAGGCAGTGAGTTTGATACCATCCTGATCTACACAGTGAATTCCAAGCCAGCTAGGGTCATATAGGGAGACCTTGTAATTAAAATAATAATATAATAATAATAGTAGTAGTAAAATGAGGTGAATGAAGCATAAAAGCCAATAGAGGGCCTCTAAACGCCCAGGACTCAGGCCAGCTTTCTCTCCCCATTCAGTTCTTGAACATTTTGTATGTACCTGACACAGAGCCTGGTTCTGCAGATAGTGACAGACTCCATAGATAATAATGAGACTTAAATGTGGGGCTTGGCTCTGAAAATAAGAACAGCCTTAGTAACATCTTGGACTCGGAAAATAGTAACAGACTCTGCAAATTATCACAGAGTCTGCAACAGACTCCGGAATCAGTGATGAGCTGTGCTCTGTGGATGGCAATTGGCTCTGCAGACACTTATGAGCTTTGCATATGATTTCAGGCTCTGCAAACAATGATAGGCTCTGTAAGCAATGATGGGCCTTCAAAATAAGAGCAGACTGTGAATGATAATGGGCTTTGCAAACTGTGATGGGAAGTTGTGATGGACTCTGGAGAAATAAAATTCTGATCTTCTTACCTGTTGAGGACAAGAAGAACCCCTGGGTCCCTAAAGAGAGTGTATGTTGGCCAGTAAGCTCCCCCCACTTCCTTTTCAGGCCCAACTAGAGGCCCTTTGTCCATTTACTTGCTGGTGTTGGGGGGCTGGGTGGAGTATGCAACAGGAGGGTGGGACAAGGAGACATAGGAGGCTGTGTTACAGCTCCCAAGGCTTTGAGAAGTTAAAATGCCTAAGTAGTCAAACAGGAGCTGTGTCTATGGTGATAAATTTATTCTCAGCCCATCTTGTTGCAAGATGGAAAGTGTCTTTCTTTACCAGGAGTTCTTGGAATGCTAAAAGGGTGTTTAAACTATTCTAGGCCCCCTAAGGTGGCAAGAGATAGCTTGGTATAGTAGCCAAGGGCACAGCCTGGGCTTAAGGTCTGGGTATGCCCTTTGCTAGCGATGTGACACTAGGTGACTTATTTCAGTTTTCTGTGCCTTAGTTTCCTCATTTATTATATAGAGGTGAGAATAATGGCTCTTACACAATGTTACCATGAGGATTAAATCAGTTCACCTCTGTAAATTCTTAAAGTAGCTCTTGGCAGTCTGTGTGACAGCTGTTACTATTATAGCAGGTAGAGGAGGTGGTGAGAAGAGTGTGTGGTAGGAATGACAGTGTTAGTGGAAATAGAGATAATAATAATGATAATAATGCCAGGTGTGGTGGCACATGTCTTTGATCCCAGCACGAGGAGAAAGAGGCAGGCAGATCTCTGAGTTCAAGACCAGCCTGGTCTACATAGTGAGTTCCAGGACATCAAAGACTATGTAGTGAGACCCTGTTTCAGCCCCTCTCCCCTCCAGAAATGTTTAATGTTTGGGTCTGGATCACACTGGAATAATTCATGCTATTTAGGAGGCTGAAGAAAGAAGTTACTAAGTTCAAAGTCTGGCTGGAGCCTGGATATATAGTAAATTCAAAACCAGCATGGGTAACTTATTAAGACATTGTTTCAAAATAAAAGGGCAGAGTTTGATGGTTCAGTAAACAAACTTCTTGCAGTGTAAGTATGAGAAGTTGAGTTCAGATAACCAGCATTCATATTAAGGTTACTTAGTCAGTCCTTGTAGCTGGACTTCTATTATAATTCCAGTGCTAGAGGCAGACACAGGAGTCTTCTGAGGGGTTGGCTGGTTAGCTGGTCTAGCCACTTGGTCAGCTCCAAGTTCAGTGAGATCCTCAAACAGAAGGTGGCAGTGAACAAAGGAGACAGTAGATGTCTTTCTACCTCTGGCCTTCATCCGAGCATGTTCCTACAGATGTGCATAGAAGCATACAACACACACTTACACACATGCGCACACATATGCATATACACTTATGTAATTTTTAATTCTAGAAAGTCTTTTCTAAGGGGCTGGCAGGCTAGGTATATTGCAAAATCAGAGGTCAATTCCAATCCCCAAAAGGGAGGGGGGTAGAACAGAAGAGAAATCTTGAGTATCCTGTGCCTTGCCCTGTGCTAAGCATTTCACAGGTGGTGACTTGTTTAATGACTAAGCCCCTTAAATAGCTAATACCACCAGCACATTAAAGGTGATGACATTACTGGGCCCAGAAGATAACAGAGTTAGGAACAGGGGGAAGTGTGTGTGGGGAACTGGAGGAACTCTCATGGTTGTACTTTATCACATGTCAGATGGTGATGGATCTGGGTACAGCAATGGCATGCAATGTGTGTAAGTGAAAACAGGGTTGAGTTGCAGGTGGCAGGAATGCCCATGAGGGTGGCCTGGGTGGTGTTTGGTGGCAGTAAAGGAGGAGCTGAAGGTAAAGGTACCAGGATGCAGGAGCATAGGGACAACATTCATTGTCAACTATAAATCCCAGCACCTGGGAGCCTGAGCCAGGAATATTTTGAGTTTGAGGCCAGGTTGTTACCTAATGTAACTCTGAAATAGATAGATAGATAGATAGATAGATAGATAGATAGATAGATAGATAGATAAAACCAGAAAAGCATTCAGTGGCTGAGCTCAGCTTTATGGCTGAAGGGATAAGGGATGAGTATTTTTTAGGGCATCAAAAAGGACACCTGGCCTTTAGTAAGACTCTGAAATCAAGAAGTGAGTAAAATATCGTATTCTGTTCATCGTCTAGGAACCTGGGATCCCAGGTAGTGAGAAGGAGGGAGACAGGCAGTGTTGCAGGGGCATAGGCTGGGGCTTCACACTCTGATCCCACCAACTACCCAGTCTGCTCCTATCAGCGGTCCCACTAACTGTGCAGACAATACCATAGGTAAGCCACCCATCCCATTCTAGAACTCTGCTGGCCTTGCCTGCCTGCTTGCCTCTTGCTAGCTGCTGCACTGAGCAGAAGTCTTAATAGAGAATCTGCCTCCTTGCTGCAGCTCCCCACCCGCCAGCCCATCCCTATTATCAGCACCATCAAAGGCAGCAAATGACACTCTCGGAATCTTGACTCCAATCTGATGGCTGGTCCCCGGGGCCTCGGAGAGGCGCAGGCCAGCCAGACTGGGGGGCTGGGGAAGGGATGTGCAGTAATAGGATGTGGCCGAGGCTAGTCTATTAGCATCGCTGGAAACGTTGATGAGCCCCTGCCGGGCCTCTTTCCGTCCCTATTCTCAGCCAGCCAGGCACGAGGAGGCCTTGGTAGAGGTACGGGGCTAGCTTATGGGACTGAGGCTGGGGTAGAGTATCTTTAAGTCCAGGTACCAGGCTCCCTTGGGGGTCACGGAACTGAGAGGAAGGTCAAAAAAGAAGGCAATCCAGCCTTCCAGCCTTCTGACCGCTACGAAGAGGTAGCAGGGTCCTTTCTGGGAGGTGGTGTGCAATTTTTCCTGTTTCCAACATAGTGCATCCCGGAGGCTCCAGGTCTGGAAGGAGTCTCAAGGAGCAGTCCCCCGACCCAGTCTCCCTTTCCTACCTACGGAACATAATCAGCTCAGTTCTCTCTGGGACACTTTCTTCTTAGCTAAATGCTTCCTCTGATTGGCTTTTCTTATTATCA
Organism: Sigmodon hispidus; assembly: GCA_004025045.1. Classification (NCBI taxonomy): domain Eukaryota; kingdom Metazoa; phylum Chordata; class Mammalia; order Rodentia; family Cricetidae; genus Sigmodon; species Sigmodon hispidus. Next base: position 226,846 of record PVIH01001204.1, read on the forward strand.
GCCTCCTGAGACCCCTAGCGGTCACTTACCCGCAAGACAGCTTCCCTAGGTTGGAAAGGAAATTAGGACCCAAGCCTGCTGTGCTGGGCAGTCATAGCTCCTCATGACCACAGATCTTTTAGCCTGTGTGTAATGTGTGTATGGAAAGGTAGTAAAAGGCTGAACTCAACCAGAGGGTACAGAAGAAGCAGGGGAGATCATCGTGAGCAGAGTCCTGGATGAATGAATGCAGAATCCTGGGATTCCAATCCAGTCCAATTGCTTTGTGACCCTAGGAGAGCTACACACTGCCACCCTTCCCCCAAGTGTCCTTTTTAGAATGATGAGCTAGGAGTGAGGACACATGTTCATATTCCTAGAGTTATAGAGGCAAGACCACCAGGAGTTCAAGGTCATTATCAGCTACACTGAGAGTTCAAGGCCGGCCTGGGCTACATGAGACCTTGTCAAACAAACAGCTAGACCCCAAAGTTGAAGAGATAATAAAGCCCGTCAGGAGACCTAGCAGTTCAATAGTTTGGTGCTCTGGGAAGCCATGCATTTGGGGCTCAATAACCTATAATATAGTGGAGTTAATACCCCCTCCATGAAAATATAGAACCAAGGGACTGGAAGAAAATTAGGCAAATGTAGAATGTGGTAGACAAATGGCTGTGAGGGTAGAAGTCAGGAATCTGTCATATGCTGAAAAGCACCTGACAAGTTATGAGCCAGAGCACTTGGGTCAGCAAAAATGGAGCGGATTGGGGGGGGCACAGTCAGCTTACCCTTCCCCCAAGTCCGGGCTTTTGACCGTCATAGTGAACTCAATCTGTTCTGCCCACTGCCTCCACTATGCCCCATAGTCCAGAGGCCACAGACATTCAAGCTGTTTGCCTCTGCTGAGTGGCTGCCCTCAGTGCCCCCAGCAGGGGCCTGGCCATCAGTCACAGGGCTGGCAGTCCTCAGGGCTGGACATGGGGCCTTCTGGGCAGGGATGGTTGTAGACTGTGGATGGCAGGCAGCAGGAGGCATTGGCTTCTGCTCATGGGCCCCCTTGGTGGCCTCTATTCCCTTTGCAGCTCCCCTGACCCACTTTGCTCTTCCTCAGCTCATTGTACCCATCTTTTCCCTACCTCCCGCCACCTGCCAGCCTCACTTGTCACGTTCAGTGACCTTCTGGCCCGCCCCTCCTTCCTTCTTTTATTAGACCCCTCCCCTTTGCATCCTACCCCACAGTCTGTGGGTCACACTGACCCAGGATTAATTTTCCTTCCCTCCCCTCAACATGGTCTCTCTATGTAGTTCTGACTGTACTGCAGCTAGATCTGTAGTTCTCTTGAACTCAGAGATCCCCCTGCCTCTGCCTTCCAAGTGCTGGAACTAAGCTTACTTTTAATTTATAATGAGGCCTCTATTCAGCCTGACCATCTTCTCTTCTAGTTAACTATAGAAGGTTATGACCCCAAAACACGATAAGTTTTTCGTTGATCCAACCTAGGACCTCCAGAAGAAGAATTACCATGGAGGATAGTGAAAGAACGTCACTGCGCACTTCGGGGAGAATGAATTTCTCAAAGTCTGACAGCAGGGGGCGCTGAATCCTTTGTACTTTTGGTTTGTCTCTGGTCTCGCACGCTAAAGGCAGAATTTACCCGAGGAACAAGTGTTGAGTATGTTGTAGGTGGAAACCTAGAGAGTCCTCAGCAGGGGTAAGTTTGTCTTACTCTGATGCTGGCCTCAGATTGTTAGGATTTTAAAAAAATGTTTACATGCTGCCTAAGATCCCCCACCCCTGCCCCAGATAGGGGTTCATGTAGCCCAGGCTGATCTTGAACTCCTGACCCTCCTGCTTTGGTTTCCTGAATGCTGGATTACAGACATGTTCTACTATGCCAGTCTATAAAAACTTATTTATTTGAGATCTTGTAAAACATAAATAAGGTGAGGTCTTTGGACTATCCCAGGGGAGACCCGTGTGTCATTGTCACTCCCCTGAGCCCTAAGTGAGGCTAGCAATTTGGGGGCAGGATAGGTAGTAAAGATACCCACCACAACCCCCCTAAGAATCCTTTCTGTTATGGACGGGCAGGTTTGTTATGTACAGACCTCTCACACCCATATCAGCTGAAGAAGGAAGCAAGTCTAAAGCAAACCATATCCAAAATGTCCCTACAGACTTCTTGTCAGGAGCACAGAGGAGAAGCACAAACCTGGGAGGGAGGGGCTTCTCTCTGACACCTTAACAGTGTGCATTATAGATTGTATGTGCATTATGTACCATGGAGAGGAAGAGAGAGAACCTAAACTTGAGGTGATGTGATTCCAAGAAGAGAAGCAGACCCCAGGCCTATGCAGCCACTGCCTTTGGTCCCCAGGGCCTGAAGGCTCACCATCAGTCCTCAGGAAAGAAGGCAGGCACCTCCTGAGTTTTGAAGTATGGCATGATTATTACTTCTTTGTGATGGGCCAGTAGGTAGGCCCAGCAAGGGCCTGGGGAGGACCCAGACACTGGAAATGGAGGGTGGCAGGGGGTACTTCCAGAAGAAGCTGGATTAATGGAGAAGGGACTTCAAATAGCTCTGTGGCCTGGGACAGACAAGAAAGATGGCCTACAACAGTCATTTCAGGGCATAGCAACACTTTTCTAGGCCTCCCAGGATGCTGGGAACTGGAATTGAGCCCCCCCCCCAAGCAGGGCCTTGAGAGGTTAGTAAATATTGTAATCAGATTAGTGAAGAGAGAAGGCAGAGGCAATGATGGGAAAATACTCTGGGCTAGTCCCCATTTATCTCCTGGAAAGTCACCCTTTTGACTTGCCTAACCCTTCCCACATGGCCCTAAAGTCACACTGGCTCCTTAGCACCCACTATGGGCCTGAGTAACTCTGGCACCTGGCCCTTTCTGGGTCTGGTGGAAATTTCTATATCGTGGGTCTCCCAACCGAGAGTCCAAAAGCCCAGTCCTGGTGACACGTGTTCCTCAGAATGCTAGCTTCTTGGAGTCCTCCCACTCCTCAGGCCACTATGCTGCTCACCTGTGAGATCCAGGATGGCACACACACTGGGAGGCTTGGCTGGAGGAAACCTACTTTTCCTCAGGGATGAGCCAATCACTTTCCTCTTTGGCCTTCTCCAGGGCTAAACTGAGTTCAGGACAGAGGGCACAGGGAGCCTGAGTAGATGGAATGATATGAACCAGACATATCCAGTGAGAAGACGGGGCCATCAGGCTATCCGAGGAAGGGAAGCGCCAGGAGAATAGGTATTGGTGTTCTATGAAGCTGGATTTGGGGGACTGGGTAATGAAAACTTGAAGCATTGAGGTAGAATTGTGGCTGGTCATTAGGAGAAGTACAGATGGGGTATCTGAGGGCTTAGGAATCTGGGACTGGGGGTGAGAGGCTGAACAATTGGAAGTCAAAGGGTTGGGTCTAGAGTATTGAGGAATGAGATAATATTGGGAGCTATAAGATTTAGGGTATCAGGAAACTTAAGAGCTCTATGTAAAGCTGGTGGAGCTGGGAGGTGTTGGGGGGGTGGATATCAAGTCTTACCAAGAAAAGGTTGAAGTGTTTTGGGTACTGGGGGTGGGTAGAGGAACTGAACCTGGAGAAAAGTGGAAAGACACAGATTCTTTTGGGCAGAGGGCTGTCCAGGGAGCATGAGAGTTCAGGGCAGTCCCAGGCCAGGCCTCCCTCAGCCCTTGAGTCTGTGCTGGGGCCTTTGGGGGCAGGCAGCGGGTCTTTCCTTGTTGGGCTGTCAGAGCGGGTTAGGCTTGGGGGAATTGGTTCTCTGGATCATCTCCTGGGGCCAGCCCCTCCTGGCAGCTTTGTTTGGCAAAAGCTCAGGGATTAGCGGGGCTGCCCCCACACCACCTCCCAGCCCCGCCAGCTCCTGATGCTTTCATCCCCAAAGGTCTCTAAAGCCGAAGTGCTTTGAGATTAGGTCCCCACAAAGGGGCCCCTTGTGCTCCAGCCAAGCCTTGGGGGGCACGAACGGGGGAGGGGGGTCCCAAGAACTCAGTACAGGCCAAGCCCTGGAGACAAATTCTCTCCCTTCCTGGGACATCCTAAGTAGTCCTCATGGCAAAGAAAGACCTCCCATCTCCCTACACCAAGACTGCCTCCAACAGGGCCTGCCTTTTGAAGAAGCATCCCGAGGACAGCCTGCCTTCCACAACATCCAGCATCCAAGTGGTTTCCAGGTACAGCTGGAGGGTGGAGTAGAATAGAGAGCAGGGGGAGCCAAGCAGAGGCTGAAGCGGATTCAGATCGTGGGTGGAGAAGGAGTCATTGGTCTGGCCTGTTCAGTGGGCAGTCAGGGAGACTGGTCCGGAAAGAGGGGCTTGTCCTGGCTGTGACAGAGCAGAGGCAAGAATGTGGAGGCTTTCACTATTCACCAGGTGTCTCAGCCCAAGGCCAACAAGAATCCTGGAGGAAAAAAAAGGTTGACTCTGTGCAGAAGTGACTCTGCATTTCATAGGCCAATCAGAAAGTGGTTTAAACGTGGTTTCCTATGTAAATGTACCAGGTATTATTTTTGCCATATAATGGCATAAAGGAAAAAAACTACCGATTGCTATTGGCACTGTTTAATAAAGGAAAAAATAATTTTGCATAAAAATTAGGAAAGCTAAAGTCCCAGAAAAGAGATGCTTCAATTAATGTACTTTTATGAAAATTTTCCTACCAAGACCTTTCTTACAGTTTCTTGGTATTTGGGTAAAGTGTCTTGGGACTCTCAGAACTGATGAGTTTGCTTCAAGGGGCTGATGCTCCTAGGTCTGTGCACTCATGTCTGTTAGACTGAAACTCCGTCCATCCCTCCCTCTGTGCAGCAGGAAGTGGGTAGAGACAGCTGCTTGAAGCACAGCACTGGGAACCCAGGAAAAGCTGCTGCTGATGGGTCCCTCTCAGATGGCACCCTTCGCTTTGGCATTTCCATCGCCAAAGAGACTCGCCAAAGGGAGGAGGGGGAGGGAGCATGTTTGACTGCAGGTCGATAGAGGAAAATTTCTTCCTGTCTTCTTGCTCATAAAATGTTTGTGGTCAACATATTGCACAGCATTCCCAGAGAGGCCACAAAAGGCAGTGCTGGGCTGGCAGGGTCAAATGGAGCACGTTGAGTCTGGTCTGTATAATCACTCCATAGCTGGGTCACCCGTGGGCTGGTGATAAGGAGGGGCTCGGGATAGTTGAGGTGGTGGTGGATATGTGAGATCAGCAGGAAGAACATCAAAGGTGCCCAATCAGCCCCTTGTGAGAAGGTGACCCTCTAGGGGGGGCTGCCAGTGAGAGGTGAAAGCTGGTAGAACTAATTGATTGTTAAGTAGCATTTATCAAATACCAGACATTGTGCTGAATTTTAACCTGGCTAATCCTTATGACAACCCTGAGGAGTAAGCCTGATTATTTGATTATTTTTTCCATTTTATAAGTAAGAAAAGATAAGCACAGAGGTTAAGTGACTTGTCTGAGGTCATATTAAGTAGCAGACCCTAGGTTTGCACCCAGGTGTGCTGGCTCTGGTGCCAAACATGCCTTACCAGAGCCTAAGCCAAGGTTCCCTTAGAGTTGCCACTGTTCCCTGTCCATGTCCTTCTACTGAGGTACAGTGTCACTGTTTTCTTGGGGTTTTAGAATCAGCAAGAGGTGTGTATCATCTTGTAGGCACTGGGAAAAATAGAAGGCAAAATGTACACTTGCCTCAATCTGGAACTTAAAAAAAATTTTTTTATGTCCATCAGCAGTGGTGACACACACCTTTAATCTCAGCACTAGGGAGGCAGAGGCAGGCAGATCTCTGAGTCTGAGGCCAGCCTGGTCTTCAGAGTGAGATCTAGGACAGTCAAGCTGCACAGAGAAACCCCCGTCTTGAAAAAAACAAAACGGGGGGCTGGAGAGATGGCTCAGCGGTTAAGAGCGCCAGTCTGCTCTTCCAGAGGACTGGGGTTCGATTCCCAGCACCCACATGGCAGCTGACAACTGTCTGTAGTTCCATTTCCAGGCAAACACCAAGGCAAATAAATAAAGTTTTTTTTTTTTAAAAAGAAAAAAACAAAACAAACCAACCAAAAATTATGTCCATAGATCCTTTTTAAAATATGCTAATTAAATATTTCTTTTGAGAATCCATATGTGAGTGCACGCGCGTGCGCGCGCGCGCGCGTGCGCGCACACACACACACACACACACACAAGCTCTTTCTGTGTTGCCCTGTGTAACAAGTTTAGGGCAGACCCTTGGAATTGGATAACTTTATCAGGGGATTTGTGCCTGGAGAGAACTGGATCTCCTTCCCTTAGCAGCCACTGATTATATTTGGAGTTCTTCATCTAGGGGTGGGGGCTCGTAGACTTTCCTCCAACCTTGGTGGAGCGTCCCATGTCCATAAATCTGTAAGGCAACTTTATTTGAGAGGTGGAGCTTAATTTTCTTTCCTCCATGTAGAGACTAGACTTAATTTCTTGCTTATAATCAACATAATTGGACAGAAGAAATAGGATGTCACTTTAAAACTTTTAAAAATTATATAACATTGTGTTTGTGTGCATGTGCATGCATGCTTGTGTGTGTGTGTGTGTGTGTGTGTGTGTGTGTGTGTGTGTGTGTGTGTGTAGGTCAGAGGATAACTTACAGGGGTTAGTTCTCTCCTCCCGCCATGAGGGTCCCATGGATCAAACGCAGGTGGTTAGACTTAGTAACAAGTGCCTTTAGTAACAAGTTAGCCCAGTATGTCACATTGGAGAAGAGTTCATTAAATTCTCATTCTCTCTCTCACAGACTCCTTGGAAGACAGACATAGTCATCACAGCCAACAGCATTACCTGGCAGCCAGCACCAGCCTCTAACCACAGCATATAGATGAGCCTTCCTGGAAGAGGACTGTCCTATTCTAAAGGAGACTTGGGGTGACATAGCCCAGTCTAACAGCCTGACTACAGCCTCACAAAACCCTGAGCCAGAACCAGCCAGCTAAGTTTCTACTGGATTCCTGACTCCCAGAAACTGATTTAATAAATGTTTGTTGTAGGTGTCTATGAAATCCTGTTTTTGCACTCGAGGTTAAGTGTAAATATATATATATATATATATATATATATATATATATATATATATATATATGTATGTATCTTAGACTGATCTGGCGCTCCAGGAGAGCCTCCTGCCTCAGCATCCCCTAACTGCTGAATTACAATCTTGTATCACCGTGATTAGTCATAACTGTCCTGGGGTAGGGCTTTGAGAGGAGCTGAGTAGGGCCCAGACCCCATGGATCCTATTGTGAGCCCCTTCTGTTCCCGGATGTCTTCTTTCCAGGCTCTGCAATGCCCACACCTGCATCTGTGGGGTCCCTCGGCATTTTTAGCCTCCTTTTAGAGTCCTCACCCAAGAGTTCATACACGACTATGTCTCTCTCTCTCTCTCTCTCTCTCTCTCTCTCTCTCTCTTGTGTGTGTGTGTGTGTGTGTGTGTGTGTGTGTGTGTGTGTGTGTAGCAGGAGAGATATGTGCAGTATGTGTTCGTGGCCTTTGTGTAGCATGGGTTTGATTTGTGAGTTTTGAATGTGTTCAGCTATATTTCTGTATTATTTGGGAGAGAATATGGCTGTCTGCAGGATAGCTGTATCAGAGGGCCTCAGGTAGAAACTTGTGTACTTTATCTTTGTGTCTGGGTTCCTAATTCTGGGCTGTACGGCTGGATTTTCATGGGCAAGCGTTCCGAGAGCCTGAGCTGTGGTCCTCAAAGGGTTAAGGGAAACAGGCGCCACCATAACTCTTAATCATAGCTTTGCAGGCTTAGCCAGGGCCCTTGTTGAAAAATGTTTCAAAAAGCAAAATAAATGATCTTTTAGTTACAGAAGTATTGATTTTGCCCACATCTAGTAATAAAGAGCAAGTCACCTGTAGCTAAAACTCTTGTAAAATATATTTTATACTCTAATAGTCTGCAGATAGAGTCACCCGCTGAGCGCAGATGACAAATCTCCCCAGCGCGGCCTGCGCCCCCCATATTTCACGTCAGGGACACAGTGGTGGCGCAGGCAGCAACAGAGCTGGGCCTCCCCTCGGGTGAAGACATGGCCTGGTTGGCTGCAAGAAAAGAAAAAAGCCAGAGTTCTTAGCACATATAGCTCCCGTGCCCCTACCCTGGGCCCTCAGTACCAGCTCCAGTCATGATGGAGGCTTACATCAGACAGGTCACTTCTCTTACATCTAGACATCACAAAAAAAGCTCTCCCATTTTCTCCAAACAAGGAGCTTCAGGAGCTGTTAGGTTGGGGATGTGGAGGCTGGATTTATGAGAATAAATGGTGTGTGTGTTAAAGAATATTATATTCTAAGTTTGCTTAGTCATGTTCACAGTGTCATGGTTTTGTCTTTTCCATGCATCTGTGTTTGCAATAAAGGGATATAAATGACTCCCAATACATACTTGTACAGGATAACTCCTGCATACATTCAGAGGGACACATTCGACATGTTCCATTGGCTATATACATGGCACATGTACCACACTTGGCTTTATGCATTGGTCCAGAGTCATTGGACTCATCCAGTCCCTTCATAGAGATCTGCCATTTATCTAAGGAATCAGGCTACTTTCACATTCACTCGAAATTCCTTGGAGAAATAGACTTCTGTCTGAAAAAATCAAATAGTGACTTTTCTTTGGAGTCTGGAATGTGCACCACACTCTTCGTCTGCCCCGAAGTAGATGTGAAGAGCAGCTGAGAACATACCTGTCACATGTCCATCTCTCCCAACCTTCCTTACCAGTGAAGGGAAATTGCTCAGTGGGACAATCTGGCCTCTTTGTCTTCCTTGCTTCCTAGAAATGAAGCCAGAGAGGAAAGACTAAACTGGGGGGGGGGGCACACACTTGGTATCACCCCTCCCCCAGCCTTGTGTGTATACCAGAGCAGGTCTCAGCATTTCTCATTTGTTCTCATAATGTCCACCAACTTCTCCTGGCATAGTAATCTCCTCTTAGATAAGGTTTATTCATTTTTGTCATCTTCTGGATGAGGGCAGTCTTAGAGAAACCAGGAATCTCTCTACCTTCTCACTCCTGAGAGATATCTTATATGTCTTCTGCCTGAAACACTCAGAAGTATCTGCTCCATAGTCCCCACTTGGTATTAGATGGAAGAGTTAAAGGCCACCCCATTATCCCCACAGTAAGGTTATGTGGGGCAAAGTGCTGAAGAAACTTAGTTCTCAAAAGCACTGCAGGGTACCTCAACATGGGAATGTAGAGGGGTTCCTAACCCTTGCTGGTGGAGATTGAAGGAATAAAGGCAGAAATTAGGGAGACTGATGGGTTTAGGGAGTTCCAGAGGAGAGAACGAGATGTTAGGAAGTAGTGGAGGTCAGGTTGGGAGCCGCGGGTGGACAGGGGCTTCAGGGGGATTTGAAGGATTCTGGGAGTGGGTCTGGGGGAGCAGGTAGCAGTTTGAACCAACGTAGGAGGCACTGACAATCACCTGGGTATTTTGAGGGATGTCAGTGGAAAAGCCGGTAGAATATAAGAGAATCTTTAGCACCAGGGGCAGTAGCCATTCGGAAGGAGACAGAGCAGGTAGCTGCCCTGTGCTGGGATTGGGAGGTGTGTGTGGGTGAAGGGGTGGGGAGGGCTGTTTAAGCGGCGGCCGCGCTAATAACCTGTCCAGGAGATGGCTCGTGGCAAATTGCTTTGTTAGTCTTGTCAGCGCGGCCAGGGCCGCCGTCAGCGCGCGCCATGGATCAAAATGATGAATCGCCATGGATGGCGCAGATGCGGGCGGCCCGCGGCCCGGCCCGGGGGTAAGGGTGGGCTGTGGAGGGGGCCGCAGGGGGCCGGGCCACCGCCATTAACTCCCGAATTAGCTCTAAGCCGCCCACCACCCAGCCACTGCCCCGGGCAGCCCTGGCCACTGGGGCGGGAGCGAACCCAGGATGCTGAGAGGCCGCTGGTTCTCACACCCTGAATCCCAGCCTGCAGAATTCTGGCTCCTCTGAATGCCGGGGCATTGCCCTGAGCACCCAGAGAGGGACGGGACCTCCTGTCGGCCCGGCAAGTCCAGCCCTGTGCTTGCCTTTCTTAGGGCATCCTTTGCTAACCAGCTCCCTCCCAGTCCCATGTTCCCAACGTAGTGAGCAGATGAGAAACGGGAGGATGGGAGGAAGGTGTGAGCTGGTCTCTCTCTCTCTCTCTCTCTCTCTCTCTCTCTCTCTCTCTCTCTCTCTCTCTCTCTCTCTCTCGTTCTCGTTGTGTTGGGAAGGGGGGGGGGCAGGTTTTGAGTTTGGTGACACCTAGCAGCCCAAAGACCGTAGATGGCAGAGTTTAAGTGGCCTTAGGCCTCTAACTTTCAGATGCGTTAGCAAAGATTCCTGGAAACCCTAGAGTCCTTGGAAACCTGTGGGTACTCACTTTTCCATGTTCCTAAACAGGCTCATCCTTTGACCGAAGTTCTTGGTTTAATTTAGAAATATCTCCCATTACATAGTGCATACTTAAGCAGAGTCCACGTGATTACATATGTACATTCTTAAATACATATCGCCTATAAATGTATATATATTCATAACACATGACAGGTTAACGAATTGAGCAAACATACAGGCACATCCAGAAATGCAACGCTCACCTGTCTCTGTCTCCGCCCCACCCCCAACCCTAACGGCAGGGCAGTTTATTGGGGGTGGGTCCTAGTTCTCCTGGGGACGCCTTCCTCTTAAGCTCTTTGAAGGTATCAGCCACAGCCTGGGGCAGGTGGGTAAGGAGGCTGTAGGAGCAGTCTTGGGAGGAAGGTCCTGAACTATTTTTATTTCTTAGCTTCTGTCTAGACAGTGGCATTTTCAAAGTGATTTGTTAAAGCGGTAAGACCCCTTCACCCCCCTACACACATTGTGAAATGCCAAGTTTCCTGCTGCTGCAGGTCTTCCCAAAAGGCACAGTCCCCTTCTCCTGCCCCACTCAAGCAACTGAGCTCATCAGGAATTTTGTGCCTCTCCTCTCTGGTCCATAGTAAACTTAGGAGCCCGGACCTGGGATGCAGTGTCTGTGCAAACCAGGGTGTAGGGTGAAAATGTGACAGTGACAGCAGCTCCCTCTGTCCCTGGTATCTACTTAAGTGAAAGCCCCTTGCAAGTAAATCTAGTCTGGCAGTGTGGGCTTCTTCAGGTAGTTGGGATTTTGAGTTGTATGAGGTTCAACTTGTTTAATAAGAATGAGACATATTGGCCACTTAGCCACCATCTCCAGACCTGGGACAATTGAACGGATGGGGTCTTGACAGCCTGGGATAGGAGGAATACAAGGTGACTCAGGGTATGTAGTAGACAGGTCCTTCCAAAAGCAGGTGCCTGGTTTGTGCCTGGTGCTCATCACCTGCAGCCCCCAGCATAGATCTCTGATATCCTCAACTGCTCTGACCTCTTCAGTCCAGAAGCCATTGCCCTTAGCTTGCCCAGTGGTCCCTGGTCCTGTGCAAGGTGGGAACTAGGGTACAGTTGAATCACTGAGTAAAACAAGAAGATACTTGCTTCCCTGGAACAAGATTTCTCATTGGCTGGGGGAGGAGAAGCTCCATTCCTGGCATTACCAAGTGCTAGACAGGAGGACACCACATCTGCATTACCTTGAAAGGGGCTTGCTTGGCTCTCTACGTGTGCACTGGCCCCCAGAGTTGTGTAACAGAACAGCTTTAAGTGTGTGTGCAAAGGCCTGGTTTTCTCCAGGATGATCTTTGTGCTCGCTTGTTGGGCAGCTGGGTGGAGGCACAAGGTGGAGTTCCAGTGCTGGCCCTGATTATCTAAGCCACGGAGGCGGCCTCCCTCCCTCCCTCCCTCCTCTTCTCTCCTCTCCCCTTCCGCACTGGACCGAGATCCCTGAAGAGAAATTAAAAGGTTATTTAAAGCTCCGCCTCCACTGTTTTTGTCCCTTTAAATCGAGCCTAAACGGTTTTGCTTTGGCAGAAGAAACCTTTTTCTGGAGCGTGGGGGTGGGGTGGGGGGTCCTGGCGGGAGAGAAGGGCCTAAGCAGCCTAATCCTCTTATCCCCCTCCCCTTCCCTTTCTTTGGAGCTTCCCCCTCCTCCCCTCAGGCACCCTGCCTCTAACTCTGGGATGAAGATCGATCCAACCCTTAAATCTGCCACTCCTTCTGTTCCACCAAGGCCCAAATTTCTGACCCTCTCAAAACAGCCTAGGGTTCTAAAATCTACTTTAGTACGGCCATTCACCACCCCCCATGCCTTAGCCCCCAAGAAAACAGCCCAGTTCCTCCAGGCTAGAATGATGAGCTTTGCTTTAGACTGGGGCAATGACAGGACCAGGATCCAGTTGCCTACATTCAAGGGTAAGACTAGGTGTCTATTCTATCCAGCCACCCCAGTGACAGTGCACGAAAGGCTTCTTTACCAACACACAAGAAAACCTGTACGTATATATGGACCCGGGTTACATGAGCACCAGTCACAAAGACAACACTGAAGCCTTTGCACAGAGTACTAGCCACACAATGATTCAACACACACTCTTCCACTGACTTGGCCAAGGATCTCTTCAGCTACCACCAACATAAAACTACATAGACACAGCCTCCCAGGGCTCCATAGAGCCAATAGCCACAATAGCCAATCGAGCAATCCTGGTGCTTATGGCTAGTGTGGACACCAACCTGACTTCTTGGCACACACTTCAGACACACAAGGCCTTGCCTGGTTCCATAGCCTGCTCTAGAATGTCCTCTTCCTAAGAATCAGTTGCACCTGGAAGGAGAAGGATGCTGATCAGAACCTCAAACTATCCCCCCGCCCCGCGAATCATTAGTGTGTGTGTGTGTTCGTCCTATACACACACACACACACACACACACACACACACGCACACACACACCCACACACCCGAGACAGGTGCATGCATTCTATGTGCATGAGGAAGTGAGTCCCACGTACTAGGTCTCCCAGCCTCTTTCTCAAGGTGCATCCTACCATCGGAAGCTCCATCCTATTTGCGTGAGTACTGAGTGCCGGTTGTGCGCAGGTGTGGTGGTGCCAGAGGTGAGTGTGAGTTCGTGTGCGCGCACACGTTCGTTTGCCCAGCTCAACCTTGATGTGACAGCGGGGGGGGGGGGGTTGGAGATAGAGCGTCCCTTAAACCGCAGCAGAGCACCCCAGGGGTCAACCTCCAGGAAGACCAAGTAGACCTAGGTGAGAGATTCTCAGGGTCCTTCAAGACCACAGAAATCGTTTTGCGGCTTTGCCCGCCCAAAATCTCTAGACTGGGAGCCCGCAATGACGGACTGATGTTCTGGAGAAAAGATGAACGAGGGCGAGGCCCCCAGATTCTCTAATATTTGACCCTGGTTGCCTAGGCCCAAAGCTGCGCAGCAGCTCCAGAGGGGCTGGGCGGGGCCTGGGCCAGAGTGGCGTGTGATTGGCAGCCACAGGGGCCAGTAGGGAGCGCGCGGCCCCGAGCCTCGCGCCCGGGAAATGCTGTTTAAAACTCCAGCTCCTGCCGCGACGCGCGTAGATGGCAGAGGCGGCAGCGGCGCGGGCCGGGGAGACCAGGTGCGAGCGGGCGGGGCTGGTGGGATGCAGCCCGGAGGGGCCCACGGCTCGGCGGGGAGGGCGCGGGCGGTCAGCTCCCGGACGCCCCTTCCCCCCTTTTTTTTTGCGATCCTTCATTTTGGGACCCGGTGGGAGGATCGGAAAGTTTGCAGAGGGTGCAAGACTTGGAAGGCGACAGACTCTCAAGTGGCCGCAGAGACCAGATCCGAGGGAGGCGGAGGGAGACGCAGGGGAAGAAAAAGGGGCGACCCCCCCCCCACCCCCGCAAGGCGGAACAAGAAGCTAGAGCTAGAACTTAGGGAGACCAAAGGAAAGAACTAGAAATTCCAAGGCTGCGAGAAGGGCGAGTCGAGGGTAGAAAAGCGTTGAGGCAGAGACGGAAGCCTCGGCGGTCGAGACGCAGGCACCCGCAGAGAACGCTTCGGATCCGTCACGGTTTTGCCTCATTTGGAAGATATTACTTCGCCCCTGAAAAAAAAAATAAATACAAAAAAGGTTTGGATATTAAGCGGAGACAAATCCTTTTCAGTTTGGAAGGGGGCGGCGGGGGGATGGCCGGGTAATGCAGAGCAGATGCGCCCCGAGGCGTCGCGCAGCCCACGGCCCCGGCTGAAGAGGGGGCGCAGTCATCCGCCTAGATCCCCCCCTTCCCAACCCGGGCCACCTACGTCTCCCAGCTTCCCGGTTCCCGCGTACTCTGCAGTACTGGGATCTAGCTCATATCTCATCCTCCGTGGCTACCGAGGGCTCCCTTTCTCCTGGGATTGCGACTTTACAGGAATTCTTCATCTGGGAGTGGTTCGCTGCTTAGCTAGCCTCTGTCCTTCTAGACACGACCTCAGGTTAGGATCTTTCAGGTGGGTTTTTGGTTCGCAATGGCCTTAGTTCTCTGGAATTCGTTTGGCCTCCCACGGCCTATTCTGGCGTGAGACGGGCGGACTCCAGTAGGGAATGCGGGCTGGGGCGGCGCTTGGGAGGCGGGGATCAAAAAAATGAGGAGTTCTGTCAGGATCTCTCCTCTCTGCGTCTTTCATTCCGGTGGCCATAACCCAATTTTTGAAGGTGACAAGCTAGGGGCTCTAGTGGATTGTTCAGAATCTTGGCTGAACTTTCCCTAAGTTCCCAGACGTTGCTCAGGGGCCGCTAGGGCCTGGATGGTGCATTCAGAGTGCTTGTAAAACAAACATCTTTCCTCTCAAATTCCTATCTTCGGACCCAAATCCAGGTAGGAACCGAGGGCCCTTGGTGTGGCGACTTGTCGGAGAAGGGAACGCTAGACTTGGGGAGGATTGTATCCAGAAGGCCAGGCCTTTCGCCCTTTCCGAGTTGGAAGCTTTCCAAAGCTGGGAACCAGCGGGGCCTCTGGCGTAGCCTCAGCGCAGGCTCTGCCTGTGCTGTAGGAGGATTTTTTCGTTTTAGAAAAGCGGGCAGAGGCCAGGGCTAGCCTTGGGTTTCTGATAGCAACTCCGGTTTAAGGACGTGGCGGAAAGCGGAGGGCTTTACTTTTCGTAAAGGCCTTGGGGCAACCGGTCTGTTCGTACCTCCGAGGTTGCAGGCCTAGCTAAGGAAATTGTAGGAGCTCTGGGGTTCGTGACCGCAAAAGTGAGAGCTGAAGAAATGCCTTTCCCTTCTCTTGCGCCAGGGATCTTGTGCGTCGCAGGCGGGTTGGTTGTATAGAGTGTTGGAAATTCTGTGTTTTAGGTGGGTTGTAGTGAGCTTTTATTATTTTTTTCTTCCTGTTTTGCGGTGGATAACCGCTTCACTTCTCTGCATCTTCAGGTCTTAGAAGGAGAAAGGCGCTCTCGCCTAAAGATAAGTTCCTAATACCCCTTCTCTGCTAACCAGCTGTGCTTATGTATGTGTGTAGGCGGTCAGGAGAAAAAAAGTGGAAATTGCTGCCTAGTGAGAGCAAATTATCCAGATAATTGGCTCCAATTTCTCTCCTCTGTGTCTTTGGATAAGAAGCAAAAGCGGATGATCACCTTACCTCGTCCCTTCAGATCCCAGGGGCACCGACTCCTGCAAGGACACAGGAACTTGGTTGCGCAGTCGAAAGTGGAACTGAAGGGCAAACGTGAGAAGTATTGGAAACCCGCCCCAGGCGAAGGCCACAGGAAAGTGAGCCGCTGGTCTTGGTTTTTGGGTGGACTCTTTTGGTTCAAGGGTCAGTTTCCTGGGCTAAGGGTGAGTGCTTGTGGGACCCTCCCTCCACTATCCTCTCTGACATTACAAATGACGATAATTCCACGTGATGGTGACATTCGGAGACTTCTTTTTCTGGTTAAAATAAACAATATGAGCTAGGCATGTGGTCTGAGCAAACAGATTGAGCTGGGAGGGGGTTTCCACCGGCCCATTGGCTAAGATGATCACTAGGTCTGAAATCGGGAATGGAGCCTGCCTTTTGCGTGGGGATGTTCTGGCGGCTGGGATGCAGGGAGCAACGAATCCCCGTAGGCTCAATGGAGCTCCCTCCTAGAGCAGTCTGTGGGACTGGAGCGCAAGAGCTCTAGATACAGTGACTTCAGCACACCCCTCCCACGAAAATAATAGAGAGTTTGCCTCCGCTTCCCCGCATTTGGAAGGTGTTGGTCCACGTTGACTGCCACGCCGCGTGGGACTTCTGGCTTACCATCACCAGGACTATGGATACATTGACACACTCAAGTCACACAAGAAGAAAGATCTTTTGGACACAAATTCTCAGAATTCCCTGATAGACACAGTCAGTCACTTACTCCCAGATCAAACTCTCACGGACGCTCACTCGCAGGCAACCATTAGGGCACCGCAAGACAGCCAGAACTAGTGACCTCGCCCTGAGAGCCCAAGGACAACCGCTTACCCTTTCGTCCAACCTCCACCCCCTGTTTCTTTCTCTCTCTGGAGCCTAGCAGAAGGAGGCACTCTCTACCCCTTTACTCCAGCAGTAGCCCTTGGAGGAGGCACTCTCCACCTCCCCCCCCCCCCGCGCGTTCCCATTCCACACCCCTCCTCCCTGGTTCAGCCCCTTCCCCACGTCCCGCTCGGCCGCCCCGCGGTGCCCATGTAAATGACAGCAATAAATATCTAATCAAGGCCGCGGGCAACGCCGAGGCCCGCCAAAGCCCATTACGAGCGGGAGAGCGGGCGAAGTGGGAGGGGTACTGGGGTGATGGTGAGCATTGGGTCCGGCTGAGTTCTGGCTTACTCATTCATCCTGCATTGAGTACCCCTCATCTCTGACCTTCAGCGAGTCTCAGTTTCCCCTTCTGTGAAAGAGCACCGTGCTGGGCTCTCCTATAGCTGATCTACTCTTCCCACGTTCCTACCTGTTTTCTCTGGGTTTGGTTGCCGGCCAGTGTTTCCGACACTTCATTTAGTTAGGTTGGGGAGGGGGTCCTGCCTGGTGTTTCAGCCTGCAGAACCTAGATCCCAGCTTGAGTTGAGTTTCTGTAAGCAAATGAGCTTCTGGATCCCCAACTCGCACACTTGGCCTTTGCCAGTTTCGGTCATTCCCATCTCGTTTTTAACACCTCTATGCCCGCAGCAACCGTGTGCCCCTACGTTATGGGAGCCCACTCGGTCTCCTAGCCCTATCTATGTGCCACCGCTTCAGCTGTCAGGATGTTGGCGACCCACCAGTCCATCCGAACATCAATCTGCATGCAGTGAGCGAATTGCGCACTGGACGCCAGTACACAGACCCTTGCTGCACACTCCCACTAGCTTTCTGGAGATACCTTTTCCACCGGGAACTCTACAGTCAAGATAACCTTCTCCACAGGGGAACTCCACAATGACTGCTCCGGTCTGCAGCTGGTGTCTGCCCAACCACAGAGCAGCTCAGATCCTGCCCGCGGGACTCCGACTCTGGGTCAGGGCAAACACGCCGAACCCAGCCGCCTTCTCTACCCGGGAGTACCGGGATGTCTGGCTCGATCTCCTCCTCCATCACAGCTGCGCCCAAGTCTCATTGCTCTGGGTCTCCAGAGTTCTCTGCCTCTTTGGGAAAGACACAACAAGCGGAGAATCAAGCAGACTGAGGTCAAGTTCGTCCACCCACCTTCAAGAAACAACACTGCCCAGAAATGAGAAAACACAGTTTTTCCCCCTTTTTCCTCCCGCGGTCGCATTTCGCTATTTTATTTTATTTTTATTTCAGACTCCTGAATTCTTAACATCCCTGACATTAAGGACCTCGGAAAATCGGAGGACTGTAGGCAAAAGGGCCTCCCTCAGTCTTGGCCCATTAGCCTGTGGGGGGCTAATTACCCCAATTAGCGGCTGATTTATAATTAATGGCTCGGACCGAGGAGTAATTGGATGTTAATGGATAACAGTGTGGGTAGGGAACTTTAAATTTCTGAGCTTCTCATGGGGACAGCAGGCTAGGTCATCCTGAGACACCCCCCTTAAACCCCCAGCCTTCTCCTGCATCCACCCCTGAGGGAAGAGGGATGGTCAGAGTCTTGTGTGAGCAGTTTGTGGGTGATGAGTGCCTGTTGTGGAGTCCTGCACCTCTCCTGCCCTGGTAAAGCCACACCTCACGCCCACCTGTCTGCTTTTTTTTGGCTCCAACTCCAGGACCACTTTGGAGGCTGGCCTATAGTGAGAGTGAATGGGATGCCCCTACCTCTACAGCAATGATCAGAGGTAGCTTGATGTCTGTCTGGTGAGGCTGTGGATTTTCCCTGCTGGGATAGGAGAGTGGTTGGGGAGGAGTCGGCCACCAGTTCAGGCTTTAGGCTTTTCTCACATCTCTGCTGTTTTTCTTTCTCCCAGAGCATCTGTCTGTCTATAATTCCTGTATAATCCAAACCCTCATACTGGAGCTCATTACACCGAAGTGCACTGTAGGCCAAACAGTGGCTTCATGTTTATTTGTGGAATCAATGCCAGATACTCCAAGTGTTGCATTCTGGGTGTTGAGTACCAGCTAGGAATTCAGACCTTGCTGTAGAGGGAACCTCAGACTGGCCAGGATTTAGAACTCTGGTAGATATTGAGTTCATACTTTGGAGTCAAATTTCCTGAATTCCACACTGCTTAAGCTGCTTAATTATATAGCTTTGGGCAGGTGATTTTACCTCTCTATACCTGGGCATCTTTATCAGTTAAGTGGGAATTACAATGTTGTAATGAGGATTCAAAGTGGGTATATGTGAACTATGAGCTTCTGAGCTCCTTCAGGAGGTGGTAGGTCAGGTTGTCCAAGACCTACCCCTCTAGTCTGCAACTCTTCTTACTTGTCAGGTATCTACAAGCATGATTGGTAAAAATTGTTGTATCTTTGGTAGGGGACAGACAAATGGGCCACTATGCAATTTGGTGAAGTAAAGTTGTGACTGAAATTTAAAGAAGGCATCTGACTCTACCAAGAGAGCTGAGGGGGGGGGCTTCCTGTAGAAGGGGGTGTTGAGAATCCTGAGTTCTCTAAGTAATGCTGAAGAGAAGGCAGCAGAGGCAATAGACTTTAGGAACAATGCGTTCTTGGCTGGTAGTATTGTGAAGGTGCAGGGGAGCAAAGGAGGTGAATTTGATTATGTTTCAAGGTAATTTGGCTTTGAGCAGTACTGGAGATGATTGAGAGATATGCAATAGGATAGGATTAAATGTACACTGAAGATTTACCTGAGCAAACGCTGGTGACACAGAGGGTAAGGGGTAAGGGTTTGAGGCATGAGCCCCAGATTTCTCAGTTCTTAGAAACAAATGATGCCATGTTTCTAGTCATTAGCTCTTACCTCCCTCTTTAGAACGTTTCCCTGGCCGCTCCCTGTGGTTGTAGCCACATTGGAGCATGGATTGCCCTATGTCTCAGTGGGAAACATAGTGGGGTGGGGCGGGATAGAATCAGGTGCCTGGCAAGAAGAGTATAAGGCTTTGAGTATCTGATTTAGATTTAAAATGTGGAGAGCTGGGAAGATTTGCAGTGACAGATCTGGGATCACTGAACTCCTACAAAGCAAAAAACATCTGAGAAGGAGTAACTGGAATGTCTCCTTGCCAAGCCTACCCCCGGATGTTGTGCCTGAGGGTCTTTGGGTTGGATAAGCAGGGGCTGCACATCCCTCATATCATCTGCTCATTTCTGCTTTCTCACAACTGAGAACTAGGGACAGATGTGGGAAGAGGGGGTGTACTGGGGTCAGACTTAGCTTTTCCAGCTTCTGAACTGTGAATTCTTCTTCAGCCATAGTTCTTCATCTACAGAATGACAGAAATAAAAGTATCTGCCTAGTTGAACAGGGAAAACAATTAATGAGGTTCCTGAAGCCAAGTGTCTGGTAGGTGCCAGGCACAAAGCACTGGAAATCTTGGGCCAAAGATTTTGAGATGGAAGACGTATAGGTTGTCGTGTGTAGTTACTCCAGAATGCACATGCACTTAGACACTCTCACAGGAGAGAATCTTCTTGCCTAGGCCTCTCTCATCGACATCTGGCCAGGTTGAGTTAAAATACTTTCATCTCATTCATTCTTCTGTCTTCGATATCTCAGGTGTTGGCATTACAAGCATGGGCCACGATGCCTGGCTTTATCATACTTTTCATGATAAAGGTCTCTGTCTGCTCGGGTAACTCAATGAGTCAGTGCCATATCAGAACAAGGAACAGGAACCAAGGTCACATAGCAGGCCACAGCAGGTATGTGTGGAGCTCTGGTCTCATGTTCTGTATTTATGTATTTATATTTTTCTACCTCCTTGTGCAAAAGTCCTTTAGGGAATTCAAACTGCTAGGTAAGGATGGTAGCTGCAGAGGCATAGCCCCTGAGGGGTTCTTCTAGAGCCCCTGGGCTAAGAGGACAATAGCATTTCTCAGAGAATTTCCTGGCAATGGGCTCCACTCATTCCTCCATCATTGATGTCCAGGGCTAGTTCTCACTGGAGCCTACCTAATTCTTGGTCCCACGCTAGAAATTAATGCCAGATAGCTCCTCAGAGACTGGGGCTTCCATCCTGCCACTAACAACTTGCTAGCTGTGAGATCCTGGGCAGTGGATGCTATCTTATTTTTCTCACTGATGTCATGGGGACGGTAGTACCGATGAACAGGGCTTGTATTGAAGTTTCTCCAATGAGAGACCCACAGTACTAGAACAGGACTTGCTTGCAGTGAAGTCCAGTGGAAGATAACCATCATTTTTAATGAGGTGGCATGCCTCAGGATGCCTGGAACAGTGGAGGAGAAGCATGCTGAACGTGTTGGCTTCCACACATCTTGTTTTCTTTCCTTGAAACAAAGTTGTTCTGCCTGTTCCCATGTGTGGGATTGGGAAGAAACTGAGAGAGAATTAAAGGTGCTGAGAAAGAGAAGCAAAGAGTGGTGGAGCCAGCCTGTGAGGTGGCTGAACAGGGTGTGACCAAAGGAAGGGTCCACTTTCCTTTTAATCAAAGACGCTTCACATGTGGTTTCCTGGGAGTGCTGCTGTTAATTTATAAAAAATGCCCCCTAATAAAATTCTGCTTGATTCTTCGATTGGCTGGGCATTAGGCTGCAGCCAGCAGCGACTCGGGGACATAACGGATGCATTTGCAGATTTGGAAAATTAAAGCCATCTATATGGCGCCTGTGGCGGGAGATCCGCCGATCTGCTTGCTTAATGAAATATAAAGATTCTTTTAACCAATGTAAGCACAATTCGACAGCTTGTGAAACGCGGCCGCGCCATGATGGATGGCTCTCCTGGCTCGCCAGGAATTGCAGGGCGGCACCTTTTAAATATATAATTGATTCTGTTTGGAGTGTGCAGTGGGCTGAGCTCATGCAAGGCCCAGCCTGGGGCTGAGAGTGCAGGCCCCAGTGTGGAGACTCCACCAGAGCTTCCACTTAGGTGGCTCCAAGCACTGGATGTGGAAGGGATTCCAGCTGCTGGGCATTGCTGAAGAGTTCAGGCAGGTCCAGACTGTCTGTGTTGCAGGAAAGGACCCACTTATCATGAACCTTTATTCTTCAACTACTTCATAGAGACAGAGAAGGTAGTAGGGCTGGGATTCTGAATCATCATTCCTTTCCTGTGATCCACGGTATGCCACGGTGACTTTACTTCCCACATCATATCTTGATCTAAAACTCTCATCCATTTAATACTTATTTGCTAAATACAAAATGACTATCAGGCTCTGTATTAGGTAATGCATAAAAGGAAAAAAAAGAGAAAGGAAGAAAATGGGTAAAATAAAACTGTGTATTTTCTCTATGTTGAACCTTCTACCTCCTAGATTTCTTTTTCTTTTCTTGCTTTTTATTTCCCTCCTGATCTCTCTCATACCCTGTTCATGACAGGGAGAGCTGCGATGCATTGGTTCTGCAGCAGGAGATGGGGTCCACATGACTTCCTAGAGTGACATTTAGAATACATTCCTCTGGTCACACACACACACACACGCACACACACACACACATCATTTGTGTACAGAGGCTCACAGATATACTTAGTTGCAGAGACATGTAGAAAAAGCAATAGATACATAAATGCAGACAGATACACATACAGTTCTGTAGAGGGTTCCCATGTGTGGACACACATAGATACTGACATAAGCTGTGAGTTTGTATGCAGCTTAGGTGGGGATTAACATCCCTAGAAAAAGATTCCTTCAGGGCCTGAGAGGAGTCGGAAGCCCTGGTGTCCAGTTGGAGTAAGGAAAAGAATATGAGATTAGGGGCTGGAGAGATGGCAAAGTGGTTAAGAACATTCACTGCTTTTGCAGCGGACCTAGGCTTAGTTCCTAGAACCTTACATAGAGATTCACAACCATCCATAACTCCAGTTCCAGGGGGATCCAATACTCACCTCTCACCTCCACAGGCATCGCATGAACATGGTACACATATATACAAGCAGGTACACATATATACATAAATAAATCTAAAAATAATATGAGACTGGAGAGACAGGAGCTCAGTTGGGAAGACTTGGCTGCTTACACACAACCTCATTTCAAAGTGCACATGTACATACTTATGTATACACGCACACATGCATGCGCGCGCACACACACACACACATATGTGATGGTGGGGAATGAGCATTTTCTTTACTGTCTTCCCTTTGCCTTGGATTTAATCAGAGATAATAGACATTAAAAAGTGGCACATGCTGAGGTAAAATCCCGCATGTCTGGGGACAGGAGAGAAACTTTACCTGTGGAAACATGCAATTACTTTCTCAGTACTTGGACTTCGGCAAATTATCCGATCATTCTTATCTCCCATTTCCATATATATAAGATAGGGATAATAGCAGTTTCTACTTCATATGGCATTGGAAGGATTGATGGTGATGTCTGTGTTTCAGAGCTACTTAATAAATAGTTGTCATTAATTCATCTATCAAATCTTAATCTCCAAAGTCCTGGTTTTGTGTGAGACCTGGTAATTGGGCTGGAATTGGGAGTGTCCAGAAGTACATGAGATATAGTCTCTGCTACAAACGAGCTGTCTAGCAGGGGAACTAGGAGTATCTTTATCCTATTCTGAGGTAGGTGATAGAATTCAGAAAAGCTGTACAAGACCTGGGAGTGTGGCTTAGTGATGGAGCATTGCCCAGTATGAACAAGGCCTAAGGTTACATCCCCAGCAGAGAAAAAACTCCATGTGAGGTGCATAGTATTGTATTTGGTATAGAAAGTGTGTTATGTAAATGGAAGCTGTTGCTGTCATGGTCTCCAGTCCTGTGCCTCAGGTATACTTGTCTGCAGCCTGGAGAAGGAAGAGATGCTTTCTCATAGGCTTCAAGGACATCTTTCTCCAGGGAGCAGTCGTTGAGCTGGGACTTCTGAAGGAGTTTGTCATTTGAAGGGAAGGAAAAGTCTGCATTTCTGGTAGAGACCTATAGGAGAAATTGATAAAAAGTGGCAGGTCGTGAGGCATTGCTGGATGCTGAGGAAGAGGCAGAGCAGCAAGCTGGCCGGAGAGGTGGAGGGGAAGACAGACTGGGAAAGTCTCCGGGACCAAAGGCTGCTGTGGTGAGGCCTTTGTGGGGCTGAGCCATGTATCTCTTGGCTCACTTACTGAGGATGTTTTGCACTGGTGCACACCTTTAATCTGAGCACTTGGGAAGCAGCGGCAGGTGGATTTCTGAGTTTGAGGCCAGTTTAGACTACATAGGGAGTTTCAGGACAGCCAGGACTATACAGAAAGACTCCAGCTAAAAAAACAAAACAACATCCCCCCCTTGTGTATCAAGAACTGTGAGACCAGCAATTATTAAGTGAGTTAAAATGCCACTGCCCACAATAGTATGCTTCTAAGCAGGAAAGCCTCCAGTTTGGTGGGAGGGTGACATTGCAGTCACAGGGCTGGGAAGAGGATAGATAAGATTTTTAAATTTTTCTTTCAAATTTTGTTCCCCTGCCTCATCTGGAGCTTGTGACACTGTTTTAAGCCCAAGCTTACCTCCAGCTCTGCATCCATTGAAACAATATAATAGTCCTCCACTCACTCAACCCACCCCAACAACAAGAAAAAGATTATAAATATAATAAATCTATAAATGTGGAAATTTTCTGTAATCCCATTTAGTATCTCTCAGAGATAACCTCTGTCGACATTTCAGGGCATAACCTTCTAGACTTTTTCCTATGCATATTTATTCATACATTACAAAAATGAGATCACATCAGGCACCCAGTTTGTTACCTATTTCTTCCATCCAGTCATATATTGCGAGCATCAGCACATACAGACACATATTGTTGTTTTAAGCTGTGTGCTGTATTTCATTGTGGGCCATGACCATACTCTCATTTGCTGAACTAATCCTTTCTCGATGGACAGTTAGTTTTCCAATTGTTTGCTATCATAAGCAGTGATGTGATAAATATTCCTGTACACATATCTCTGCATACTTGAGGGATAAATTTCTAGAAATGGGATTGTTAAATGAAAGATGATATACTCTCTAAAGGCTTTTGATGCAGAGAATAAAGAGCTTTTCCATCACTGAGGTAGGAGAAGGACCATTTACCACTCTTCTGTGTAGTAACCCTGGATAATAATTGTTCTCTGTGTTTGATAATCTGATTGGTGAGAAATAAGTTGTTCTTTATCTTTTTGTGGTTATAGCTAAAGGTTTTGTCATATGTCAGTTGGCTCCTCACGATGCTTCCTTAATGAGTTATTTATTTCCTTAACATGCCTTTTCTTAAGTATCTTAATTCAATACTAAAACTGCATACGTTAGGGCTGGAGATATGATTCCGTTGGTAGAGTGCTTGCGTAGCATGCCCAAGGTTCTGGGTTCAAGTTAAACTGCACTGAGCATATGTAGCCAAGAGGACCAGCAGTTAAGTTACAGAGTGAGTCTAAGGCTAGCTTGTCTCAAACAAAACAAAACAATGATTTTGGGATATTCTTTTTTAATTTTTCTATTTGCTATGTCATTGCTATTTAGTTTTTTTGTTTGTTTGTTTTTTTGTTTTTTTGTTTTTTTTTTTTTAGCTTGTTGATCTTCCTGGCTTATCCTGTGGTATCTACTTTGTTTGTTTTTCGAGACATGGTCTTTCTGTGTAGCCCTGGCTGTCCTGGAACTCTCTCTGTAGGCCATACTAGCATCGAACCCAGGGATCCACCTGCGTCTGCCTCCTCAGGGCTAGGTTTAAAGGTGAGCGTCACCACCACAACCACCACGGTGGTGATACTAATGTGTGTGGTTTTTTTTTTAAAGATTTATTTATTTATGTATACAGTATACAGAAGAGGGTACCAGATGTCATCACAGATGGTTGTGGGCCACCATGTGGTTGCTGGGAATTGAACTCAGGTTTTCTGGAAGAACAGTCAGTGCTCCTAACCCCTGAGACATCATCTCTCCAGCCCGATTCTAATGTTTAAACACATCTGTCACCATGACTTTCCTTCTCTCCTCTTAGATTTCTATTTGTGGAATATACAGTGGGCTTCTGTAACCGTTGGACGGTGTCAGCCACCAGCTGCAGACTACTACATCCAGCTGATTCTTCATTCTTATTTGAAAGTTAGAGTCACTTTTCACACTTGCCATGGCTTCTTCAGATCTTAGTTTAGTTCCTTTGTTAGTGCTTCTGATTCTGCAAAGACTCAGCTTCACTCAGACACTAGGGCCCAAACTACAGTTAAATTTACCCCCTCCCTGGGTTAAATCCACCCCCTCCCTGGGTTAAATCCACCCTCTCTCTGGGTTAAATCTACCCTCTTTCTGGGTTAAATCCACCCTCTCTCTGGGTTAAATCTACCCTCTTTCTGGGTTAAATCCACCCTCTCTCTGGGTTAAATCTACCCCCTCCCTGGGTTAAATCCAC
>PVIH01001205.1:0-45443 GCA_004025045.1 Sigmodon hispidus
ATTGGCTGTATGTTAATGAGGCATTGTGTTGCGCACCAATCAGGCGCCAGGCTCCCCTATATAAGCAGGCTGAATTTCAGGCTCTGCGTCTTCTTTCCACCACTTCACAACTGAGCTGTAACTCCAATAAAGTGTGATCCGAGAAGAATCGTGCGGTGTGGTGACTCGTCGTTCTGCAGGACAGAGGCGGCTCGCCGCAATTTCATCTTAGTCATTTCATTGATTTTATCATGATAACTTATTGGGTTTTATACTATGTATTTGTTTATTATTTTGCAGTATACTTGTTGCTCTTGCAAAGCTCCTAAGTTGGGTTCCCAGCCTCTCACATAGTGGCTTACAATCTTCTAAGCTCCTCTTCCAGGGAATCAGAAACTCGCTTCTGCCCTTTGAGGTCACTTCATGAAGGAGGAACAGGTAAATACTCATATACATAAAATAAAAATAAATTTTTAAAAAAACAGTCTTTGCAAAATATGATACATTTGACAACTTTAGTGGATATATTTTAGCATAATTTTTCTTCATAATAATAGGCCATAGGAATAAGCAAAGGAGCTTTATACATATGGGTAATTTGATCTTTTGTGATATGGTCTTGATACAATAGTAAATTATTTTCTTATTAATTTATGGCCATATGAAATATACATGGGCCTACTCCCTATATAAGAGGGTTATTTATTTTACTATTTGATTTTTCTTTTCTACCAACAGGAATTTCTTTTCAGTTTGTGACTTAGTTTGCTTCTGTAAATATATTCAGCTTACCAATGCCTCAGAAGTCCTTGGAACATTTCTGCTTCTCCTCAACATTACAGATGACAATGAGGTCATTTCACAATTGCTTCGTTTCTGCAAAGCACAGCTGGTTCTCTTTGGCTAGTGCCATTCTCGTTGCTGCATTTCCTGAGTCACCAAAATATTTCAGTTGACCCCTTCAGAACAGATTGTATCTATGTGATCTCCTTCAACAATAAAACATCTATAATCAAATGACTACAATAGTCACTGAATAGTGTACTTCCCTATTCTAGGCCAGGATCATTTTATTTCATATGCTTTCAATAGCCCTATTTTTTTCCCTGAATCTCTGAAGTTTTCATTTTCTAAAATCAAACATATGGATGTTTGAATTTTGTTCTCCGACCATTTCTTCTTCATGGGTTGCCATTGTGGCAAAGTTTCTTTTATGACTTAGCATTAAACACACGTCACAAAATTACTCGATCTCCTTATTGTTTGTAAAGGTTTTGTCTATTGAGTCACTTTTCTGCTATTTAAATATGCTTATGATTTTTGTTGAAAAAAATCTGTGATGTATTTAAGAATGTGATGACATGCATATAAAATATAATTTCAAGTCTGCTCAAATAATCTCTTATTATTTTCATACTCTCATAAACAGGAAAATTCAATTCTCACCTGTCATTATTTGACTGAGTTATTTCTCTCCACTAGAAGTTTAAGCTCTTAAAAGTAAAGCGTATTACATAATGTTGTCTAATAAGGTTCTTATGACATTAATGATTTGATACTTTTTAGATTTGAATCCACGCTTTCTTGCCTTGACTATGAAAACTAAGTTAGACATAGTAAAGATTTTTTTAACCCTGTGATATTTGTTCATCCTTGCCAGCATGAGATACTTCAGGACACTGTGGAAGAAGAGGTGTCTCTTCTGGTATGATGCTCCTGCCAGCATCCTGCAGCTCAGTTACCCATCATCCAGCTTCTGCATCATGCCTGTTCCCAGCAAACATAGCATGAAGGGCTTTTCCAGTTCCTGGCTCCTGTAGTGTGTAGACAAGGGGGTCCAGTATCCATCAGACTCCCCTATGAGTCCTTTAGCATCTATCTATACAGTAGGCCACTCTTTTGAGATATTTCCCTGTAAATAGCTTCTTTGGTACCTCTTTAGGTGGCTTCCTGGTGATGACTGATGTGTGACTGTTCCTCCTGCACACACATAACAGCTTCTGCCTATGTCTCACAGACAAATTTCCAGAAAGTTTTCTTAGCATCGCACTCTGATGACTTCTCTGTTCCCCAGTGGTCTCAGCCATGTACATTCCTCAAGCTTTGAATCTTGGTGATCGACTCATTGGAAGGATTATTTTTTCAAATCCTGTGTGGCTATCTTCTTAGCTGTGTTTTATGTTGTTAAGAGTTCTGTTTATTTCATTTCTATTATAGTTAATAGTTTTTTATATTCAAGTTCCCTTTTCCATCTGACATGCAATTTGTCTCCAAAGTCAACTTTGACTGATGAAATATTCAAGAAATATCTACTCAAAGGAATAAAAAAGTAAAGGGCAAAGGAGAGGAAGGTAGGAAATGAGAAGACTGAAGGAATGTGGAGGGCAAACAGGAGAAAAGAAGAGAGAGGTGGTAAGAGAAAAAGAGATTATTATTGATATAGCCCCTAAGGTATATATTTATGGTTATTAACTAAAATTATAACTTTTTAAGAGACAAATTTAGAAGCTTTTGCTAAACATGATTCTGTGGCATTGAATTTTTCATTATTAGTTTATTTTTTCATCATTTCTCCCATGTAGCTCACTTATTTACAAAGGCTTATTGAGCATCCGTTGCTTACTAGGTTTTGTAGGCTAATGAATGTTGATAATTCTACAAAGAAAAATCCATGCTTCTAGAAGTCTTAGGCTATATAAAACAATTCTTCTGATGTGCAGCTAGGCAGACATAATGTCAAAGTTACTCTCAGCTCTAAAGAAGCTTTTATTATCAATGAATGATCATGAATGTGGAGATTCGTGGCTCCCCCAAGATACTGAGGATAAGCAAAACATTAGATCTCAGCCTTAAGTCATTTAAACCACCTGCTCCAAGACTCAGGGAGCACTGCAGAATAAGGAGCAGAAAGAATGTTGAGAGCTGGAAAATAGAGAGCAGAGAGACAAAGTTCTATCTTGTGGGCATGACACTGCCATTACAGCCACGGTCTGACAGTCGGTATGGTTGCCTGCCCTGTGGATGCTGGACACTGGGCCTGTCATCAGTCAAGAATGGATTGGGTTCAGAAACTCACAGGATCATACCCTACCCCGCTGAACTACTGACTACAGAGAGGCAGTAACTGTTCTTACTTGTGTACTCCAGGTTAACCCACAAGGCTCCAAGAGATAGTGTGAAACATTTGATCACACAGGCAGCCCAGGTAAAACTCAGTGGGTCATCAGAGAAAAAAAAAGACATGACTGAGAAAAGGACGTGTAAAAGAGTTGCTATTAGTGGGAGATAGGTAGGAGAGTGAGGGTGACAGTGGCTAGAACACATATACATATGTACTTATCAAATAATATATTCATATACGCATATATATATATATGCGCCAGACTGTATTGGTACACATCTTTAATCCCAGCACTAGGGAGGGAGAGGTAGGTGGATTTCTATGAGTTCAAGTTCAGTTTGGTCTACAAAGTGAGTTCCACTACAGCCAGGGCTATTTTACAGAGAAACCCTGTTTCGAATATATATATATATTTGAGTCATTATTGACGGGCTCCGGGTGAAGGCAAAGCCACAATCTTCAGCTGTATATTCATTACTGTGCCCACCAGACTGCAGCGGGTAGTTCCAGTTCTAACTCTTTACAGATGGCTTTGGTCAAACCTAAAGAGACCCAAACATAACCCATCAGGAAGGAAGAAGGGAATGGACAGGAGAGGGAGGAAGATAAAAGAGGGTGTTGGATGAGCAATCAGATTGCATCATGTACATGGATGAAATTCATCAGAGAAGCAATTTTTTTAAGAAAAATGAAACAAATGTCTGTTCTTTAAAATCTATTTGCCAGGGAATTTACTTAATTTCTAAAATTTCTCACCATCTTCCATATGGGGTGTTCTTCATGAGTTGTTCCTAAAGTCCTTAAGTTTAAACTTTATTTAGAATTTATTTCAATCACATTGTTTCTCCCTCCCCTTTCTTCCTCCAGGCCCTCCCATACTTCCTCCCCTGCTCCCAAACAAATCCACAGCCTTTCCGGGAGCCAAAGCCTAGTTTAGACATTTTTCAGTTTATAAATTAGCTTCTACAGTTAGCCATCTACCAGCAGTTACGCCCTAGGTTGTCAGAAGGCTAACCCCCCTATTGCTTTAAGCTAGGCCATGAATTCAGGTGGCTTCTTTTCATTCTCTCAGACCCACAGGTGACATTTTCCAGGCAGTCAACTGATAACAGATTCCCATACCAATTCCACCCTGTCTGGTACATCTCTCCTCAGGCTTGCCACCTCTTTGAAGAATTCTCCCCTTCCTACTGGCTACCTGCATTCTGTAGGACCCCTGTCTCCCCACCCCCCAATATTCTCTGAGGAAAGAAGATCCTTGACTAAAGTATCTCCAGTTAGATAAAAACCAGGCCAAATGGTAGCCTTCCCTTTGGGAGGGAGAAATTCTGGAGCACAGAGATAGGATGCCCGACCTCCAGACTTTTGGTGGTGATATATAAACCACCCAGAGACATCCTGGCTCCAAGGATGAGCTGTAAAACTCCGGACAAAGAAAGATAAAGATAAGAGAAAGCAGGGACCTTCAAAAGCAATAATGAATCAATCAGAATTATGCCTGTGCCAACCCCCCCTCCACAACCCCTGACTGCCCCAAAGGGCTTGTGGCAGTCCCTTTTTAGCTAGATTCACAAAGAAAGGGGAGCTTCTCTCCCTCTCCCTGTGCCCTGCGGAGACTAGCCTCCCCTGCCTAGGCTTGGGTTACATGTTTGCTAACAAATCTTGCTTTTGCATTCTGGACTTCTCCAGTCTCTGATGGTCTCTTTGGGGATCCGAACTTGGGCATAACACATTCTTCACACTCTGAGAGTCTATTTAAATGCTGGTTGGAAAAATAAAGAGACAGAGCTTGAATGGAAATTCCTGTGTTCCTATTTCTCCATTTGTCTCACCCTCAGTTTCAGGTCCACATTGAAGACCCCACTGGCTAGGGCATAGCCTTTTAAAAAAATACGTATGTGTGTATGTTGTTATGTGCGCGTGTAAGAATTTCCACCAGGGAGGCTGGACATGTTGTTACGAGTGGGGATTTTATTGCTACCTACAGAGAATGAGAACCCAGGCCAACCACCTAGCTCTGCACAGCAGAAGGGGGTAAGAGAGTGTTGCCCCAATAGGTGGGAGTTTTTAAAAAAAACTCTACATAATCAAGATGTGACACACCTTGATGTTCCAGGATTGGGCAAAAGGGTAAGGTATAGCAGCCACTGGAGTTTTCTGGCATGAATCCAACCTTTGAATCCATTGGCTGCTGTGGAAGTTCACTCATAGACCTGGGCCCTGCCCCTTACAATGTCAGAGAGAGAGAGAGAGAGAGAGAGAGAGAGAGAGAGAGAGAGAGAGAGAGAAAGAGTTGTGTGTGAAAATGTAACTGGAAGTGCTGAAGACATTTAGTGTTAGTTTTATGTGGATATTTTTAGTGCTGCACCTTTATTACTAGATAATAAATCAGGGGAGTCATTTTGGGGAATGATGATTTTCTCTCTCTCAGCAGTTGTTAATTTCCTGTAGCTCTTTATACAGGGGTGGGCTCTGATGAGATTTCCCCCATCCACATTGGCATGACATCAAGTATCATCATTGTTCAGATAACCATACTGTTGAAATTTCATGAATGTATCTTTGCTGTAGGGCACTATTTGTGGGGAAGTGTGAACAAACATCTACTCACCCTAGAGTGGGACCTAGTAGTAGACCAAAGTACGGATATGGTCAAAGTCCAAGTTGGTAAACCGATGAGTTTTTATTGAGGGTTACTTATAGGAATATGGATGAAGGGTTACTTAGGACAACAGAAATGGCTCAAAGATAGCTACACCACCAAAGCCCAATGCAGCTTGGTTGTCAGCTCATGAAAGCTGGTAACTAGGAGCACACTGCACAGTCTTCTGGCAGTTCAACAGGTTGGGGAGGTGTCCTTTTCAGTTTGCTTGGTTGGTTTGAGACTCTTTCAGGAAGCTTACTGGTCTTTGCTTCTTAGGCTGTTCTAGGCAGCTCAGCTGGTCTGAAAGTTTCTCTCAGCAATCCTTACTGCTTGTACATACTTTGGGAAGGAGGGACCTAGCAAATGTGATCAGTTTCAGGGACTTCCTGAAGCTACTTTGAATTGTGTACTTTCTGAGCTTGAGGTGGTTCCGTGCGGGGTGGAGAGTTCCACCTCCCTTTAGAGCAAAATCCTATTGCCTTACCTTCCTGTAAACATTCATTCTTTTTATCCTTTTTAGTCTACATATGATCATTTTTATATTAAAACACCTCAGAGTTATATTTGTGAGAATAACATGGCATAAAAAAAGCAGAAGCTTATTAGGTCTGGTAGGGGAAAGGAAAATTCAGTACTTCTACAAACTGGAACAGCAGTTTCAAAGGTTCTTTATTTTATTACTGAACAAACTACTCCCCCAACTTAAACACGACCAGGACTCCAGGTTAAAGATGTTGAACTCCATCTGATAGGATTGACTGGATGTTGAACTCCACCTGGTAGGGACTGACTGATGACCATGATTCAGTATGAACTCTTGTCTTGCCATTCTGTGAATCCTTACAGACCAAGCTTTGTTCTCCTCCAGTGTCTTCTCTTGGAGTTGTACCTGATTTTGTTACCAGTTTTCATCCGAATCCACTGAGTAATAGGATGATTTTGCTTTTGTTTCTTGGCCAGGAATCGCTTGATTCTGAAAGTCTTATGAGAAGACATGGCGAGAAGTTGAATCAAGGGTACAGAGATGGTGGATGAAAGGCGAAGAGCAAACATTCATTCTTAAAGAATCTTTTTCTTTCAACTCCATCTAAAATGTACCACATCTTAACAAGGTTCCTTTCAAGACAGGAGGTTTTAATTATGGAGAAACTACTATATAAGCTTCCCTGTCAGTCACAGAGCTTTCTAGTCCTTGGGGGGTCTTACAATTTTTCCACCTTCTTTTCTGTGATGTTCCCTGAGCCTTTGGTGTTTAGCTTGTGTTATGAATGGTGTTTAGAAAGTGTCAATTGGGGGCTGAGCATGCCACAGGCAGTATGCTCTTTGAACTTTGATCGGTTTGCCTTTCTGTGATAGTCTCCATCTACGGATAAAACTGAAAGTTACATTTATCTATGAGTGTCTACATGTGTCGACAAGGACAAATATTTAGAATGCAGTTAGGAATTATACTAATTTAAGAAAGTTACAGCCATGGGTTCTTCTCTAAGACCCATGCCATCTTCAGCCATGAATATTTGGCTAGGGTGACTCACTCATCTTCTCCTCTGTAAGTTAAATACTTTACTGTATTTTTACTTTCTCTCTAGTTTCTTTTTTATTCTATCTTTTAAGGTTTAGCTATAGTGAGTCCATTTATCCAACAGGGCATTATTTAGTCTTAGCAATCATGTAGGGCCTTTGACTGATTCCATGAAAGTATCATTTAAAAAAATGGTGTAACTTCAGTGTTGTTATTATTATTGTGTGTGTGTGTGATCTGTGTATGAGCTTGTACTCATGCCATGATGTGCCCATAGAAATTTAATTAATGACAGCTTTTTGTAGAGTAGGCTCTTTCCTTTCTTCTATATGAGTGTTCCAAAGATCAAACTCATACAAATGCCTCTACCTTCCATGGCAGTGATTCTTAAGCCTTGGGTTGAAACCCCTTTGAGGATACATATCAGATATTCTGCATATCAGATATTTGCATTACAATTCATAACAGTAGCAAAATTACAGTTGTGAGATACTGATGAAATAAGTGTATGGTTGAGGGGGTCACCACAACATGAGCATGTATTAAAGGGTCACAGTATTAGGAAGGTTAAGAACCACTGCCCTAAGGGACCTTGTTAGCACTCTTTTAAATGTTGTTGATGTTGTGTTTGTGTTGTGTTATTTGAGATCACCGCAATGCATATGTAATGACATTCATGTGGAAGTCAGAGGACAACGTTTGGGAATTCATCTAGGGACCAAACTCAGGTGATCAGGATTACAACACATGTGCTTTTACCTGCTGAGGCATTTTACCAGCCCAAGAACATCTCTTCCAGTGTTTTGGCTTTTCAGACTTGGTTTATGTACTTGAGTCTATAGAGTAGAGCACACATCTTTAATAACAATATCTACAAATTTTCAACTTATATAGACTTGATATGTGTAGAAAAGATAGCATTGAAGGGTCACAGTGCCATATCTACTGTGAAAACCATGATGGGAAGATGACATAATAAACCACTGGACTGGTGAACTGACTGGCAACTGTTTCCAAGCACTTACTTACATATATCTGAATAAAAGTGCCAACTCTTTCTTTTCCTTTAAAGTCAATTTTGTTAGTACTGGTAGACACATGAAAGCAGAATTTTTCTTCAAATTATTTTTAATCCACTGTTATCCAGAACAACCTTAGAGGACTAACTCCAACTCATTAATTCCCCACAATTAATGCTTTTATTCTAGCCACACATTGGGTGCCAAAATGTTGTTTGTTTCTGTTCTTTTGGAGAGCCCACCACCCAGCTCTCAAATAATCACACATAGAGGCTTATTCTTATTTATAAATGCCTAGCCTTAGCTTGGCTTGTTTCTTGCTAGCTTTTTCTAACTTTAATTATGCCATCTACTTTTTGCCTTTGGGCTTTTAAAAATCTCTTACTTCTGTAAATCTTACACTCTTACTTGTGGGTAGGTGGCTGGCCCCTATTGTCCTCCTCTCTTCTTGCTCTTCTAGATCTTTCTCTATTTATTCTCTCTGCCTGCCAGCATCACCTATCCTTTCTCCTGCCTTGCTACTGGCCATTCAGTTTTTTATTAGACCATCAGGTATTTTAGACAGGTACAGTAACACAGCTTCACAGAGTTAAACAAAAGTGATACACTTTAAAATAATACTCTACAACAAATTAGCATATCTGAAAACAAGATGAATGATACAATTGATGGCATCCTATAGCTAGGGCTCTCAGCTTCCTGCTGCCCCACACCTTCAGAGAAGCTGAGATAGGCATCTATGCCTACCAATATGACCTTCCCCCTTTTAACTAATCTCTGCTCATGAAGTAGTCCCTGGATTCCAAATGTAGTCTTTAGATGGGCAATTTCACTGGGCCATTAACTGCCTGGGTTTCCTATCAGCCACAATAAATGTCCATCAATGATCCCTTTGTTAGTGTAGAGGGAATACTTGGTGAATGCATCTGGGAAAGGCAAGAAATTTAAAAGTTCTTACTATGTACACAATACAATTTCTTACTGATAAAAAACAGTAAAAAAGGGGCTGGAGAGATGGCTCAGTGGTTAAGAGCACCGTCTGCTCTTCCAGAGGACCCGGGTTTGATTCCCAGTACCCACATGGCAGCTAACAACTGTCTGTAGTTCCAGTTCCAGGCAAACACCAAGGCAAATAAATAAATAAATAAAGTTTAAAAAAATTATTAAAAAAAAACAGTAAAAAAAATAAAGCATGTTGTATTTTATACAAGGCAATGCCTTATATTTCAAGAAATGTAATAGTAAGGCTCAAATCTTCTCATTGACATGTGCCTTGCAGAACAGGCCTCCTCATGAGTCCAATCACCCAGTGTCTTGGGCTCCTATGCTCCTAACCCTCTTCTCTCTATTGATCCTTTCTCTCTTGTTGGAAGGAATGCTTGACCTCATTAGGTCAACCATGCTGAGTGACACTATAAGCCTTCTCTCAGGGTTCATTTCAATTAGTCTGATGTACAACATTCCAAATATGAGGAATGAGCAGTAGGATTTCAGAATAGTTTCAGCCTGTCCCTGCTATGAGTTTTCTTACACCCAGATGCCTAATCAAAGACTTTCAAGTAAATAGATCTAGATGATTGAGCATCATCCACAGAAGCATTTTCCTGATGGGGACATTATCCGTTTTGTCTTAAGAACTATCCCTTTTACCATAAACTAGGTTATACACAAGAGTGGTGTGAACAGAGGGAACAAAATTAGAATATTTGTCCCATTAGGTTTGAATAGTGTGGACTTTATTTTATGGCTTAACCAGAGAGCAACAAACCTAGTTCTGTTCGGGGAGTTTAATTTAAATCTCATTAACAACCTTGGGAAATTCAACATTAGCCTAGAAAGATTTGTTTGACTAAGGAACTACTGGACATTAATCAAGTTTATTTTAATGGCAGTAATAATGTCTCTGCCAAGTTACTGTGAAAATCAAATACGCTACCTTACATATCCCTGGTAATGTGTAAATTATAAAGTATTTAACATAGGCATTTCAGAACTGTTTATTCCTTAGTGACAATCCCTAGGTTCCATCTTCCCCCAAATATATTCCTAAGAGATATTATATTATTATTTAACCAAGGAGAACCTAAACTTGACTTAATATTAGCCATGTTTTCAACTGTTAGGTTAATCCAATAAATATATTTAGAAAACTATCACTGGCCAGCGATGGCCAGCCATGGAGTTGTTAAACAGATATCTACATTCAGGACATAGTGAGTGTACACACACACACACACACACACACACACACACACACACACACACAGTAATTTTGGCAGATCTGTCTGAGAACCAGACAGATTCTTGTTTCTCTTGCCCATATTATGTGCAAAGATTGGTAGCTAGAGATAATATCTGGAGAGGGTATAAAGGCATTCCAATTCCGGCTAAATAAAGTGGGAGATGTTACTTCCTCTCCTCCTAAATCAAAAGCCCGGCTCCAAGGGAAAAAGGATTTATATATGAGTTCTGGAGTCACTTTCCACCTGAACTGAATAAAGGGTAACAAATGGAATGCATCACTGAAAAGCAGTGAGCCAGACACAAAATGGGCTATGTTAACACCAGGATCCCAGCTTGTTAGCTGAGGAACTACCAGTCATGCTACTGAAGAGCCTGAGGTCCCGTCTAAGAGGGTTGTCTTAGTAAGAGTTTCTATTGCTGTGAAGAAGCACCATGACTGTGGGGTGGCTCACAGGTTCAGTTCATTATCACCATGATGGGGAAGCACAGTGACATTCAGACAAACGTGGTGCTGGCTTAGTAGCTAAGTCCTACATCTTGTGGGCAATAGGAAACTGCCTGGGACACTGGGTGGTATCTTAAGCATTGAAAACCTCAAAGCTTGCCCCCACAGTGACGTACTTCCTCTAATAGTACCATGCTGACTCTAATAATGCCATACCTCATCATGGTACTTCTCCTATGAGCATATGGGGGCCAATTACATCAAACTATCAAGGGGAAACTCCATTACATATCACAATGACCAAGCCTGTTTAGCCTCCTCTATAAAACATGATTTCTGAGAGGACTCACAAGGTCAGGTAGTTATGTAGAGATTTCAAAGATGATTCACAAAATATCTCTGGAAAGATTCCATAGATAGACATGTCTAACTTTTTAGATAAAAGAGATTTCAAACAGTTCACACAGATATACTTGCAGATATTGCCATCATCGGTATTTATGCTTATCCTGATGGTTGATATAAATATGGCCTCCAGTAGGCAGTCAGAAAACTGAAAACTAGGAATAGGGCCAATGAATTCAACATTAAGCTAATATGAGATAGTGTTTTTGAAAGATCTGTAAGGCTTTTTGAGGTCAAATAAATTAATTTCATCTTATGAAACTACCATGGAAAATAGTATAATCTCATTTTAGAGATAAATGATCCAAAAGTAAGCTTAAGAAATGCAGGATCATAGGCTATAAAAAAGGAATGTTAGTGCCAAAGAAACCAATCCACTGATTAAACCTCTGCTAAATTCCCATTGGTATATAACATGCTTTCAGAGTGTGCAATTGTAAGAGAAAAGTCTTTTAGCTGAAACCTACTACCCACTGGTAGCACCCATACCCGTCTTTCTTGTGTTCTCCGGATTCAGTGAACAGGCTGGTTTTCTCATATTATGCGAACATGTAAGAAGCCAGGCCCCACACAGTACTCTAAGAATTGTAAAGGCTGAATGAATATATTGTGGTGGCAAGTAACAAATAAAGGGAGACTTGGAAGCTGGTTTATAGGTAAGATGGAGGGAAATTGACTTAGAATTTGGGGCCAGAATACAGCCAGAATAGTCCTTCCACAGTTCCTTGCACAGCATCTTCTTTCTCTGCAATTACAAAGCAGCAGCCTATGTGTGCATATGTGTGTTTAGCAGAGGACCGGATGCTAATAAAAGATCACATTCTTCCAGCTTCTAGAAAGAAAAAGAAGATTCTTTTCTGTCACTGTGTTTGAACATGGGAGAAATAATCTGATTGGTATATTCTATGTCATATGACAACTTCTGGCCATAGAGTGATAGAAGGGAGCTATCAAGAATGACATATCTTAGAAACTTGTTCCCTTGCTGGGCAGTGGTGGTGCATGCCTTTAATGCCAGTGCTCTGAAGGCAGAAGCAGGCGGGTCTCTGTGAGTTTGAGGCCATCCTGGTAAATTCCACGACTGCCAGGACATAAACAAAGACTGTTAGTAGAGAGGCAATGGATACAGTCAGACAGTAAGAAGGCATTAAAAGCTGCAATAAAACTCAAAATGTCACTTGATTAAGGGATATGTACCATAAAGAAAAATATCTGATACAGAAAAAAAACTAACACATGAAGGCTTGATTATCAATTTTTACAGACATGACTGGCTGTGATAGGGAGCATCATCATTTAGGTAATGTTTCTTTTGTTCTTCTTAGAGTATAAATGTATCTATTTGGTTTAATAAATAAGAAAAAAGTTAATGCTAGGCATGGTGGTACATGCCTTCAATCCCAGCACTCAGGAGGCAGAGGCAGGCAGATTTCCTTGAGTTCAAGGCCAGTCTGTCTGCACAATGAGTTCTAGGATATCCAGGGCCACACAGAGAGACTTTGTTTCAATACTCCCTACCCTCTGCAAAAAGAAACAGAAAAGGAAAGAAAGAAACAGTGGTGGCTTAATTAGAAGTAAAAGCATGCTGATCTGAAGTTTGGCCATTTTAACAACCTTTGTTGTGTTTCCTGATATAGAACCACATGATTCCCAAGTGAGAAAAGAGAACAAACACATTGATCTCTATCAACTTGCAAATTTTATTGTATCGCTTAATAGATTTTTTTAAAATATCATGGCACTCTTTGAACAAGTATCTTAAGTCATCCACTCAGGTGTTGATAATGTTTGAAACATTCTTAGAATCTCTCTGTCTTAGCGTAACAGACTGGAATGATAAGCAAGTACATCTGAAGACATATCAGTATTGACAATAATATTTTTCCAATAATATTTTTCCAATGTTTACTCTAACATAGACATATTTACTCTTATGGACCTTGCGTCTTCTAAAAATGGTTCTTCTTATCAGTACTGGCAATTGATGTTTTCAATCATTCAGCCAGCCAGAAAAGCAATACTACATATACAGTACTATGGGGGAAATCCTGTCTTCTCCTTCACATACTGGGCAGAATAGCTGTGTCTATACTTGAGAAGAAGGGAGTTTCAATGACAACCACCACCTAAAAGATGCATACATTCCTATAATTAGCAGAAGAATGGTATATTTCACTGTGCAGACACCAGTTGTCCAGCCTGGCTTCAGGGTGCCTAGACTTTCATGCATCTGATACTGAGGGAAGCTTCTGAAATGACACTTCCTGGCAACTGTCTGATATTAAGGTTATTTTTGAGGAAGCATCCCTTATAATGCCCAGCCACCGTGTTCATTCCCCAGCACAAAGAGTTTGTTAACTACTCCAATCTGAGACTCTCACATCATTTCCGGTACACAGATAAGGCAAAAGTAATAGCATTTTGTTAAGAGAACTAGCTGAAGAAGACAAAATACCGTTGTTCTGTAGAAAAAGTCATTCATTGTTTAGAATCTTTGCTCAGCAAAATGGAGAGTCTAAGAGGGAACTAACTTGGAAGACCATTTTTATAAATACTGCTGCTGTTGTGATTTAGGACTTATGGTTTTTTTTTTTTTTTTTTTGGCTTAGGAGATCTTGTAAACACCAGGGCTCAATAACAGAAATAAAGTCTTGTGAATATGAAAGTTTAGCACAGTATCTTAAAATAGGAGAAGTAGGCAAGTATGTCAGTAGTCTTCTAGTCCTCTTGCTATGGTTAGCCTCAGCTGTTAGTGCACATAGGTAGATAGTTGGTTGTCTATAAGGTCAACGTCTGGTGAGATGGCAGCACCTGTAGATCCTATACCTTATTCTTTCTACTTCTTAAATCTCCCAGAGACATTCCTGCTGGCCTTCTTGGGTATCTATTTGGCTAAAAGAAGTGTGAAAGGAAGAGGGATATTCTAAAGAGGCAGGCATAATCACCAAATCAGAGCTTTCTCTTAAAACAGAGGGAAGTAAAACATATATAGTCATCAAAAGTATTCTGCCTAATCACAATTTCACATAAAGATTTTTCTTTCAGGGCTTCTAAGTCATGGTTTAGTATATACAGCATAAAAGATGAACACAGCATCCAATGTGAGCACCAATGGCAAAGACAACCTTCTTAGTTAGCACTTAAGAAGACCACAATGAAATATTTTCCTTATGTTTTTCATAGGAACAGGAGAACAGTCTACGGCTTCACAAATCCAGAAATACTAGAAGAAAACTAGTCAAAACTTCTTGTTAAATATATAATTTTGATTACTGACACCCTTTCAATCAAATCCTATGTGTTCAAAATAAAATCCTAGCATCCTGGGACGAACGTCTACTCCATATTTCAAGTTGAGATCTGCTGCATTGGCATGAGCTTTGGTGAAACCTAGTGAAAAAAGAAAAAGAAAAAAAAAATCAAAGTTTATTCTACCACAGGATGTTCGAATATAACTTCAATTTATTTTAAATTTTAATTTTTTTAAATTAAAAATAAAGGTAGAAGGAAATATTGTTTCAAAAGTGGACAACAGATATTGAGTAAAGAAATCCTACTTTATATAACTTAGGTGTTCATGAGCAAAGAAGTAAGTGAATAATCAATTTAACTAAATATGCATTGCAAATGACATTTCAGAGACAATGGACTTTAGGTGGTAGGAAACCACTCCCCTTCCCACTTTGGCCCATCAAGCACACAATGGCTAATATAAATATAGACTAAATTATAAGCAAGGAGTCAAGTCAATCACATTCCCACGTGGTTGAGAAAGGTACTCATGAAACTGTATATCTAGCTGAAAAACTACTGGCAATTGATGGCTGTTAGAGGAAGGGGAGCCATTTTTTTTTGGGGGGGGTGTAACCTTTGGTGAGTAGCCCACGTTAATTACTACTGATAAATATTGATAAATATTTGTGACCAGCCTTCTTTCAAAATGTGAGCACAGAGGAAGAAAAGTAAAACAAGACTCTTTAGTTAGAAGAATACTGGGTCACAGTGTGACAAAAATAAGCCACATAGAATTGACTATCCAACTTACAAACTTCCGTACGTATGTCAAAGAAAACAACCAACTAAGTCATGTATTCAAAAAGGAGAATCAATGTCCAGGTTACATAAGGATATCCTGTAAGTCATGTCAGCAAAGAACAATACCTTTATTAAAATGTAGGCAGTTGGACAGATAACCCTTCAAAGAAGATACTCGGCCAATACACAAATGATTCTGTAAGCTAGTGATTGTAAGACAAATGCAAATGAAAGTCCTAAGGACTGGTAGTTAGAATACAAAGTGGGCAGCCATTGTGGAAAGGGTATGGAAACTCCTCACAAAATTAAAGATAAAGTTTGCATATGACCCAGTAATCCTTCTTCTAGGACATGTCCATAGCATTTTAGAACAAGATCTCAAAGGAATGCTGTAAACTAGTGTCTATAACAACAATATTCACAGTAGTGAATAGGTCGAGGTAACCCAAATGTCCAAGCAAAGATGAATACTATAATGCCCTAAAGAAACAGAATATGATAAAAAAAAAAAAAATGGAAGGCTATCTCATGCTCATGGACTGGAAGAATAAATATGGTTTAAATGTATACAGTATTCAGTGTGATCTATAGATCCAATGTGATGCTTTATTAAAAAATGTGTATGAGTGTTTTGTCTGCATGTATGTATAATATATGTGTACCATGTGTATTGCCTGTGGGGACCAGGGGAGGGTAATGGATCCACTGGAACTGGAGTTACAGAGGGTTGCAGCTACCATGTATATGGGTGCTAAGTTAGGTCTTTCCAAGAACAGCAAGCATTTTTAACCACTGAGCCACCGCTCTAGCTATAAA
Organism: Sigmodon hispidus; assembly: GCA_004025045.1. NCBI lineage: Eukaryota > Metazoa > Chordata > Mammalia > Rodentia > Cricetidae > Sigmodon > Sigmodon hispidus. The sequence goes on from PVIH01001205.1 coordinate 16,231, forward strand.
GTTCTTATTCAAAATACTAGTCACTTTCTTCATAGTACTAGAAGCAATGTTGTAATTTAAATGGAACCACAAAAATCCTTGAACAGTCAAGGGCATTTTAAACTACAAGGGCAAAGTAGGAAGCGTTACTACATTTGAATTTAAAATATACTATGAATCTATAGAAACTGAAATAGCGTGGTGTTTTCATGAAAACAGACATAGACCCATGGAAAAGGACAAAGGCTCTAGGATTAAGTCCAATCATCTAAGGCCACCTGCTTTTGATAAAGGCCCTACCCATAATGGAAAACTGAAACACTGAGGAAAGATTAAGCTTCTTAACACACGGTGGGCACTATGAGTCCTGGATAACCATGTGCAAACAGAATGAGGCGCCCCTTCCCACAGCTGCCAATCACCAATTATAAAATACAAGGCTCTTAAACTATATAACTACCAGAAGAGAGAGAGAGAGAGAGAGAGAGAGAGAGAGAGAGAGAGAGAGAGAGAGAGAGAGAGAGAGAACACCAAAGCACAGGAGAAAAAAAAAATGTATCAACTAAAATGCTCTGCAGAGCAGAGGAAACAATGTAGACAGGGACTGGGGTCCATGTGGTATTCTCTTATAAAGAACTAACAACTAACACATGTATGACAAAAGTTAGTATCTGGAATGCATATATGGAATCAAACACCTCCCAAAAATCCAAATAAAAGTGGGCAACATGGCAGAATGTGCAGGTGTCATGCCTTTAATCCTAGCATTCAGGAGGCAGATCATAAATTCAAAGGCAGCCTGGTCTACAGAGTGAGCTTCAGGATAGCCAGGGCTACACAGAGAAACCTTGTCTCAAAACAAACACATATACAAACAAACAAACAAAAATGTACAATATATCTAAGTAGACATGAAAGGGAAATATAAAAATATCAACAGGTTATATGAAAATTCTCAAAATTATTAATCATTGAAAGGAAAAAAAAAACAAAACCAAAGCCATGATGAGATGCCAGCTCAGTTCAATTAGATTAGCTATTATCAGAGATGCGAAGACACTGTTTCTGGTCCTTCTGCTAAAGACCAAGTGTAAAATACCGAAGGAGCAAATGCTGGCAAGGACACAGCAGAGACACTTGGTAGAAAGAGAATTACAAAGCCATTGCGAACATCACTACACGATTTCCTCAAAAATTAAAAATGAAATCACCATATTATCTAGCAGTCTCACTACAAAGGAGATAGGCCCATTGCACCGATGATACAATATATTCTCTATTCATAAAAGACCAAGAAATAGAAACAACCTGGATGTCTAACACCTAATGAATGCATATAGAAAGTGGTACTCACGCACAACAGAATACTATTAATAAAAAAAAATGAATTACCAAATTGTGTGACAACATACATAAAACTGGAAGTGCATGTTTTAAATGAAATAAGCAAGCAAGCACGTTAAGATGAGAATTGCATGATCTCATTTACATGTAGAATAGAAAAAAGTATTATATCATACCAGTTGCCAATAGAGTGGTGGTTCCCAGAGGGTTGGGGGGAGGAGGGGGGAAGAATGGAGAGAGGGATGAGCTAGATCAGCCACTGAGTTATTGTTAGGAGTGAGAATGCCGAATGTGCTGCTGCACAGTGGGGTGACTGTCTATGTTTATAACAGTAATAATGTGCTATACACATCCTGACATTGGTAGGTAGGATTTTCTATCACAAAGATATGCTGGAGGATAGAAATGTTTATCCTGACTTATATACAATGCATACACATATTAAAACATCCAAATATACCTCTTAAATAAAGCAATTTTTTCCTATCAGTGTAGTAAGAGTAAAGAGAAGGGTTGATTCTGGGATATAAAGACTGTGGAGACATTTTCAAATCTATGAAGATAGAATAACTAGCACACTCGCCCTCCTGCCCCACCTGTGTATAACGAAAATAGCAAAAAAAAAAAAAAAAAAATTCTGATTTAACCACATGAATAACAAATAGCTAGATAATGAGGGTCTTATGCTGTATATTCCTTTGCAGCAGAAACTGAAATTTCTGTGGATCTGTGAAGGTGTTATCCAACAGAAGGTTCCTATTCCACACAGAAGGAAAAAAAAAAACTAACTGATTAAGAATTGTTTGCTTGTTTCACTGGCGTAAGAAATCCTAAATAGTCTGAGTATAAATAAATCCCCTTTCTTCCACTTGAGGTTATGAGAAAGCTAATTAAAAATTTTCTTTTCAAGTAAGGTATTGCAGGGAGACTGCTTCCCCCCCCCACTTCCCCCAAAGGGAAATTCAGAAAAGGTTAGTAAACAAAAGACCTTGGTAAAGCACCAGGAGTGTTAACTATGTACATAATGAATTATACAACAAAGTCCTTTCAAAGAAATTTGTTTTGCACTTGTACAAGCCAAATCTGTGCGCACAGTAAGTTAGGTATAAAATCTATGGCTAGCATATCATTTTTGTTAAACAAGTTTTTCTAACTTCATCTCTTTATATTTCATTGGAATTAAAAATGGGTTCTGTCCTTCATTGTTTTAGAGATATAATATTCCTTTTACCTTCGGTTAACTTTAAGTTAATTGCATCCACTTGTCAACCTTAACAGGAAGGTGACTGGTGGTTAGTAACCATCACCTCTATACACACAATAAATAAATACAATTTTAAAGTATAAATAAATAAGTGTAACTACAAAAGTTTTAATAGAGATCCTCCATATATATTTACTGAGTTTCCAACGCTGAGTTTTCTGTACATTATTATTTTCCCACAAGTAAGATGCAGTTGGTGCTTGTTACATTCTAATAGCTCCAATGATTGGAATGAAAGACACAAAAGTGACTCGGTCAGGGAGAATGTCACTATCAGATGAGTGTGAGAATAAGCAAGCATTATTTTTCCACAAGTGGCTGACATCAAGAGTAGATGTCAGAGAGACACCTGGCAGACAGCAGATGAGCCAGGACTTGACACAAGGCAGGTGACCAGGAGATTGTCCTCTGTCCCTGTAGCTCCTGCTGTGCCCTCCTCCTCCTCCTCCTCCTCCTGTCTCACATCCCAGAGCCCTGGCCTGAGTTGCATACTTACTATTCTACCAGCTCTCCTAGGACATGCTCTTTTTGTCTCCCGCTCAGCCCAGCTCATTACACACTCAGAAACAATGGTTTATGTCCTTCTAACCATGTATTTGCCCAGCCCGTGGTCCAGTGCCAGCCTGGCTCTGTTAATGGTTTATGTCCTATAGCCATGTATTTGCCGAGCCTGTGATCCAGCGCTAGCCTGGCTCCGTTCTCAGAGACACTTACTGCAAAGTCACAGCCAGTACTCTTTTTTATGTCATCAACCGTCAGGCCTTCCCAGAGCTCGATCAGCGTCAGTCCTTTTTTCTTGTCCACGTCAAACACGCCCTGAGGGAAGTCAAGAAAATGACAGTGACTGTTTTCATCATGAACGTTGTCACACAAAAATGAATGGACTTTCAGGCTCCTAGAAGAGCGATCAGATCCTGGACAAAAGGCTGTAAACCAACAATGAAAAAATGTCTACTATAACCATTATAAATAATACCAACTCCTTAACCAGCCATCGGTTGGTGACTATTGTTGGCATTTTCTAGCACTGGAATCAGTTGGGGCTTTTTTGTGTTTGTTTTTTGTCTTTAAGCGGTCTTCCATTTGTTAACTCTAACACACTGGGTGAAAGGCCAGAGAGATGAGATGATCTGAAGAGGAAACGAAACGAAAGAAGCGGGAATGAGGCATGGTAGAGCTGGACAGAGAAAGGCTAGGGACGACAGGAAAACGCTACTGGGTAAAGACATCACTATGGTATCCAAGAGCAATCATGAAATAAAAGCCGCCCTGGAGCTGAAAGAAAGCCCAGCCAACTCAACTAAGTAGCTGTTCAAATTCTCACTGATAAAGCTCTTCAACCTCTCAGTTCCCAAGAAACACATGGGTCCCAAGAAGAGGGCATGAGAATCCATGGCCTTTTGGTGAGCAAATCAAACAGTAGTGCCAGTGTCTAAGGCAGACAGGAATGCTGGCTGCCACCTGAACAACCCATTCCAACATCATGGCCATAGTACCAGCTCATGATGGTACCACTACAGTATCACTTGACTTCAGTGGACAGAGCCTACAAAGCATCCAATACAGCTAGCTTTCTACTTGAGAATTCTTCAGACGTTTTCTCAGATGGTTTCTGGGCCCTGTTTAGTTCTAGGGTACTTACTTCTCAGGGAAGATTGTCTGCTGGCAAAAAAGCTTTTATTGTGAGATCCAACTGTTTCTCTGGGGCTTCAAACCCTACTCTACAGGTCTCTGTGCTGTTAACATGGCTCCCTCTGTCAGCTCTCATAGGGACTTTCTCAGACTTAAAGGTTAAGTTTCTCAGGTTTTCTTCCCTGGATTTAACTTAAATTTACCTATTATTTGTAGTCTCCAGTCTTTGTTTTCAACTACCTTTGAGGTCAAATCCTAAACTTGTGCTTAAATACACATTGAGCAAGAAGGCAATTTGTAGGGAAAGGAACATTGACTTTGGAGCTGGCTTGTCGCACAGCCCTGCTGTACGACAGCTAAGTAGCCTGGGGAGCATGTCTTTGCAACTGTGGTCACAGAGCACAAAAAAAAAACCCCGCCTCCCTGAGACTGTGGTACAGGATACATATAGAACATAATACATTCTCTGCACCATGTCCGGGCCACAGTCTAGGTATGTTATTATTCCTTAGCAGACTGCCTAAGCCAAGTCAAAGGCCTAAGATAATTACTGACTCCAGCTGGTTTATATCTTCCTTCTGGAAGGAAGATCACAAGACAAAATATGCTTACTTTCCTGTTTGTTTGACAACATGATTGATTCTACTGAAATGATGATTGAAGTTTAAGAGAAATTAGTTTTCATTTGGTAGTATAAAGGGCAAACAAAATTTTGATAAAAATAGAGAGTAAAACCAAAAAGTTAAATTGTTAACTGCTAATCAAAAATGATACTGAAACTACCTTGTTTTTACAGGTAAGTAAGTTAATTACTTTATCACCACCATAAAGGCTGCATTATGGATTGACAGTTAATTACAGCCAGGTGCTGATGGGGAAGCTATCGTTTATAACCTGATCCACACGACAGGAAACAATTATAAGTGCTTTTTTTCAAAGGGCAACCTAATGGAATTCTCTTCTGTGCTGATTATGAAATTCTAGTTCCTTAATGGCAGTGCATCCTCATCCACTCATCCAGCAGCATCTATGAAACACTGCATCCTCATCACTCATCCAGCATGCAGTACTGCATCCTCGTCCACTCATACAGCAGCATCTATGCAGCACTGCATTCTCATCCACTCAGGTTGCAGCATCTATGCAGCACTGTATCCTCATCCAGTCATATAGCAGCATCTATGCAGCACTGCATCCTCATCCAGTCATATAGCAGCATCTATGAAGCACTGCATCCTCATCCAGTCATATAGCAGCATCTATGAAGCACTGCAACCTCGTCCACTCATACAGCAGCATCTACAGCGCACCTACTCTGCATGACTCACAGAAGTAACCATGCAGCTTCCTTCCCTGAGATACCAAAGATTCAGAATACCTGCCTTGACTTTTCTTCCTCACAGTGTCACAGTGGCTCTGATTGTGGCCGCATGTTAAGGATTCTTACTGGCTTATTCCAGTACTGACTTCTCTTTTGAACCCTAAGTCCAAATCTCCCATTGTCTTTTTCAAAATCTCAGGAATATAAAACTGAAGGTGTCATACTAAACCTCTCTTTTTTTTTTCCTGCCTCCCACTGCTCTTCCTCCTCCTGCTTTCTCCAGGACACAGCAGCTCAGACCTTCTTTCTTGCTACAAAAATATAGGCCTCACCTGTCTTACCAGCTGTGCTCTGCTCATCAAATTAGGCTGAGTCCAATTCCTAAATCCCTATAGAATCTCTCTCTGGTTTGTGATTTGGCATCTTTTGGGTTTCTTGCTTAGACCATTGATGGGCCCTTTCAATTAGATTTATCTCTTCTCCTTTGGCCATTAGAAGGAAAAAAAAAGTTATAGTTCTCTGACTAATGCAAAAATGGTTTTCTAACTAATAAAAGAATTGCCGAAGGGCTCCTCAAGCCTCTCCTGACAGTACTCTTAGGAGAGCATCCACATCCTTTCTTGACTTCCCCCCTCACTGTGCTTTCTGCTTGAGTTCAGAAACCAGCTGCACTCTCTCAGTGTGCTATCCTGTTTGCAGCTTCGTGAACAGGCTGCCCTTTTTTTGCCCCTCTGACAGTCTGCATGGGTTTCTCCTTTGCCTTGATTTTCTTTTCAATCATAAAACTCCCATTTGTCTTTCAGGACTCACAGTTCAGCCTCTCAGTTTTCTCAGCAGGATAAGCCTGACACCTTTATTTAATGAGATGACTGAGTCCCAGTCAGATACCAGCCCAAGTGTTGTAGGAGTAGTAATAAGGGAAACAGGCTGAGGTCAGAGGTCATTTCAATACTGCTGTCAGTGCTAAATTAGGCTTAGTACAAGGATTCAGGGGCATGTAGGGAGAGAGAAGAGATACTTGGCAGAGAAACGGAAAAGTACATGGCTGAGACAAAAGACAAACAGGAAGCAGTGCATGGATGTATGGATAGATCAATGGATGAATGAATGGATGGATGGACGACAGAACATTCCATGGAAGGGTGGAGAATATGCAGTCCCAGAAGCACATGGTCCAGGGAAGAATTCAATGGAGTTTCTGACATTTTAATACTGCTGAAGCAGAAAAGTCTTAAATGATAAAGACTTGACTATAAAAGGTGTGACTTGGGAAATGCTGTGTATGATGCCACCCCAAAGCAGTCCTTGGTACTGCTGCTGGGCTACCATATGTGTTCCTAACACGGCATCTGGTGTGTGTCACACTGTGACTTCTATGGAGTTTGTTATTCTGGCTGCTGAGGATGCTGGATGCCTGCTGTCTAATCCTATGGAATGTGTCATCTGATGAGTGACTGTAGCCTCCTCCTCCTCCTTTTTGTAAGTCATTGTTAGAAACAGTCTGATTCAGAGAAGGTCCTCCAAAGAAAAGTTCATTGAATGAAACAACACTCAAGAAAAGAAGAGGTTAAGTATAAAGGGCTTGAAATTAAGCTTTATCACCCATAAAAGTTCCATCATAGAAAGATGCAGGTATCAGATGGAACCTGGAGTGACTGATGGGGGCAATGGGTCACTTGGCACTAAGAGGATGAGAAGCCCTTTTGTGATGCGGGTGGAAAGTGTAGCTAGGCTTCAAGGATGGATGGAATACAAGAGCAGAATGAGGAGTAAGAGATTCTGTAAGCAGAAGTCCTGGAAGGAAAGGGCAGGACACCAGGGCTTACTGGGGGTCTGGAGTAGAGGGGTACAGGGCCAGGGATTGGGCTGGAGAACAATGCTGAAAGACTCCTGGCTTGGGCTATCATTGTATTAAAAAAAACCAGGATGGAAGACAACTCTGTCTCGACTGCAAAGCATGATTCTTCTCAACAGACACTTGTTCTCTATAAAGCACATTTATGGAATTCTACATAATTCCAGGAATGCCTGACCAGATGGAACCTTCCTTGAAAATGCAGCTTCTGGGAAGTATTATATACTTAATCTACTTTAGAGCATGTTTTAGGGTGCTTCTTTCCATCCTGTAAAGAAAGCTAGTGAGCCAGACACTGTGAAAAGGTCACAAGAAAAGAGGGATCACTGAGAAGGGGCAAAAATCAAAACAAGTAATTCTGTCCTGTGGCTTCATCAAGAAAAACACCTTCCCAGACATGGGAATCATGCCATTCCCATTTCCTAAGTTCAAATCTGGGATAGGAATCTGGCTTTGCACAGGTGCCCCAAATACTTCTCTGATATGAACAGCTTTTGAATGTATAATTGGTCAAAGTTTTTCATTTATAAAACAAAATACAGAGGCATGAAGTGGTGGATGTGTTCTGAAATCCACTTCTTAAAAGGATCAGAAGCCATGTAAGAAGCAGAATGCACATCTTGACCCATTGTGAATCTTCTATACTGCAACTCATACCCAAGTGACTCAAACTCAGTTGTGGGTGAGTTTCCTAAAATAAGAACCCAACAGATTATTCATGTGATTTTGGCAGACAAGAAAGAGAGAAAAGGTAAGTACACCTTGAAACTTTACACAGATCACCCATCTCTTGACATCTTAAGGGCCCAAATTTAAGGATCAACAAAGCTCTTCTCTGACGAGAACGAACCATAAAAGCTACCCAGGATAAGAGTTCCATTTTGTGTGTATGGTTCCAGTGAGTTGCCTACAGTTAGAGCAAGTCTACATTTAGAGACATTAATTTTTCCCATTCCCTCCTTCCACTGACTAAATTAATCTTACAGCTATTACTAAAATATAATTTTAGATAGTAATTTTTAAAAAGCCTTAAATGTGTCTCTAATAAGACAGGTGGCAGCTGATGTGAACAGAATCAAAAGAGGAAGGTACTTTACCTTTTCTGTAATAATGCGGTTGACACACTGCTTTCCCGTCAGTGGTAATGTACACTTCTCCATGATTTTATGTGCATTTCCCTGTTTTAAAGAACAACACAAAAACATCAACAATAGTATTTAGGGAGTAATTCCTATTTAGAATTAATGACTATAGAAAAACCAGGAACTATGAGAGACACTGACTTTTAAGTATGGGCTGTTTGCAAACCTTTGCACAGTCAAGCTCTCCTCTCTATCTCTCAAGGCAGCTTCCACACCTGGATTAACTTAGGGAAAACTCCTACAAGTAACCAAATGTGTAAGAGATTTATTGTAAAGCCCCTTTTCCACATGTGTGTACTCTCGGAGCATCAATTCCTGTACCACCTCGTGCTAAGTCTTGTATCCTCACTATTCTCATCCAAAAAATGGCCCTTTGAAAGCCTCTGTACTTATTTGCCAAGAGTAGGAAGAATCCATGGAAAAGAAAGCTGCAACTCAGCCTCTCTCTTCTAAAATAGATTTAATCTTATTTGTTAAAAAAGTAACAGATGCACAGAAAATAACAACGCCTTGCTTCCCTCTCCAACAAGAAAACACCTCAATTTTCTTCTATTTTTTATGCATTTTCTTTCACATTTAAAGCATTATACTTAAGATACTATTTATTTCTTGCTGTCAAATTTTAGAGATTGTCTGCTGGTTGATATTTGTGGTACCTGATTCTCTCACAAGTTGCATTCCCAGCCCCTAAGTCCCTTTAGTCTACAGTCACAATTTGTTATTAATTTCAACCGTAAGAATTGATTTTATTCTTACCTAATGCCCATGCAAAACAGACAACTGCTTGGCCAGGTGACTCAATATACTATAGTCACACTCTCTTGAGACATTTTTTCCCCTTGAGACTGAGCTCTAGTTTGCTCATTAATAAAACACATAAGCTGGCTTAAATGATTTTTTTTTTCCTTTTGAAACTTGTTTTAGCCACAGTTCCCTTTATTCGAACATAAAATCGAAGAGGGATCATAAGCAAAAACTAGGTTTTACCCATTACCTCTCTTCCCCAGCTCCATCCTGACCCCTAACCCTAACCCTAACCCTAACCCCAAATGTAGAAGTAGTTTTCTGGGTGCTTCTGTGGAGCCCAGCTGTAATATCAGCTCTGACCTCTTCTAGTTATAATTCAACTCCCTTTTAACTATGGAGCACTAGGAGCATAAGTGAACATCTCCTTTGAGGTTGAACGCTGTCTAGCACACTGCAGCTCTTGTCTTAAAAACACTAAAATGCTTCTGCTTTCTTTTGGACTGAAACACACCAAATACAATAATGTCACCACCATCATCAGCCATCTGCCTGTTTTGTTTCCATCTATGAATTAGTTTAGCTATCTCCCCAACCTAGTGTTAAACCAACTACATGTTCAGAGGCAATGGATTTCAGATAAGGGAGTCTAATTATGATTTTACTCTTGGTAGTAAATTGTCAACTTAGCAATGCACCTATAGCTAAGAAGGCTTCAGAACGTGTAAGTCAGTGCAAGGCATAAAAGATATTCTAGAGTTTCTGAATGTGTGAGAGCCCAGTGATTCAGTTTCCCATACTGACCCGCAGAGTAACAGAGTCACAGTGACTCAGCTATTCTAGAGTTCTAATGAGTTCAATTTGCTCCTTGCTTTATCCTTGATGACCATGGGACTAGTCTGGTAGCCACTGGGAAAGAATTCATTATTATACTGCCTAAGCTAGCAGGAGGTACATGGTATGTTAGTGAAGCTGCTCACTGCTTGACTCAAGCAGAGCTCTGGGTTTTCTCAAGATGATGTTTGAATGTCTGTACTGTGTGTGCTTTGTTTGAATTCTGATTTGAAATGTATATAAGGACTTTCAGCAATAAACTTGCGGTCTTAATGGTTTCAAACCATGAGGTCCCTCCTGGTTTCTTTCCTATCTTCTAAATCTACAGCTGAGTGCCTACCCCTAGCAACCCTGGTGACTCATTGGCATTGACATGAATGGATGAACATATGAATGAATGAATGAATGAATGGATGGATGGATGGATGGATGAGAATGGATGACTTTTATGAATCTTGGATGGGTTGTTTTTTTAAAAGACAAACTCTATAATCTTAACTTAGTCAAAACTAGTGTTGACTACATATTAAGAAGCTAGACATTACATCTTCAAAATCAGGTTGTTTCTAGATCTTGCTATATAAGAAAATTTACAGGAATAGAATGAGAAGCTCACCTTCACTTCTCCTTAGCTATCACCCCCCTTGTGAGGTTTCACATTCTGTGTGTCATAGAAGTAAAATGTAACAGCTGAAATTAATGATGAACATTGACCTTCTATAGTTGTCAGGTTTTCTTACATTTAATATAACTCAAATCTGACATGTCACCATGAATTTCAAGGCTGACTTCAAACGAAGAGAGCAGTTAGCAGGCCTCTGAGGAGAACTTTCAGCAGGGAGCTCTCGCTTTGCTCTAAGTTTTGAAAAATAGCTGCACTTGGTGTGAAGGCAGCCTTGTGGGCTTTAATGAACAAGCAACCCTGTTTTAGAAGAAATGATGAATTTCAACTGACAACATTAATAGTGCCCTACCAACAGAGACCTTTTATAAACTATTTTCTGCATAAATAATATAGTGTAGATAAGAAAAGTGTAGACTTCTCACCAAAGAACTTTTGTCCAAACCTGGTCCTTCTTCCATTATCTGTGTGAAATCAGTGTAACTACACTTTCTTGCCCACCTTAATTTATAATATTACTAGATTTAAACTAATTTTAGCCATCCAATACTTAGTAAGAATGTTAACTGCAATTATGTATAAGCTTATAATTAAAAATCATATAACCTAGCAATAAATTCTTTATGAACTTATAAGTCCCTACATAAAGTCTGACACAAAAGTAAGCAAAAAAAAATGGCCTAAATTAATTTCCTGAGACCCACAGAACTAATGAAAAACAGTACATATTTGGAGACAAACCATAAAGCTTGTCTAGAAAGCCAGCAGCTGGTGTATTTGTGTAGTTAGAACAACATAGCTGGACGGATCCATTCATATTTAGCTCCAAGACATAGCAGAGATCAAGAAGGGGCAAAAATAAAAGGCAGAAAGATGAAAAACTGTCACAATTGCAATGCAACAATAGGTCAGCTCTCAAGCCCACTGACTGACTCTCACTTCAGGACTCTTTCCTAAGCATGCTGGGCTGAGTATCAGTGTAGCCCAATAGCTGCACACATCAGTGATTCACAAAGCAGGAACAATTGCTGATTTTGGACATTTAAAACTAAGTTCTCATAAACACTGTATAGAATGGCCACATTCAAGACACTAGAGAAGTTCAAAGACCAGGACTCTCATTTAATAGGAAGCTAGAGGTGTTTATTAGCCTTTAAATTCTCGGGGTTGATTGCCTTGATCTGCTTTCTCAGTGTTGATAAGAATTAACTGAAACGTTGAAGGTGCCCTGGACTAGGAGAGGTGGAATCCAAGCTTAAAAACAGAAACAGAATTTCGTCGTTCATCCTCACCATTCTGCATCCTTTTCGTGTTCTCCAAAAGACAGGTGAGAAAAGACAGAAGGGTGGATACAAAGGATAAGATTTTAGATGTTTTGAGCTAGGTGAATGGTCTTTCCTGCAAACCCAAACAAATTAAACAGGACTCCAAAAACCGTCTGACTAATCCTAAGGGCTCCTGATCTCACTATATTTCATCATAAGCTTTATTAATTCTGAAACCCTATTGCTTCCAACTATTTCCTTGACATATTTCTCCTCTTTGATACCTTGAGTACTTAACAGTTTTGTTTTTCAATGCCTTGGGCCTCAGAACTTTCCAGTGAGGCCTTGAGATCTCTTTAATTCTTTTCATCTCCACATGAAATCTTAGAAGTACATTTTGCAGTAATGGACAACTCTGATTAAATGATAATATCTCTTGCTATTATAATAGTGTACTTCAGGGCATCAAAATACACTTAATTTCATGTAACCAGCTCATTCTCCCTGCCCCCCCCCACAACAGAATGTTCTAGGAACTGGTCAATTTCCAAGCCACCAACTACAAGGAAAATGCTCCAAATCCCAACCCATCATCTTAGATTCAAATGACTACAACCTTTCTTCTTTAAGAGCAAGTACTCCAACAACCCTTACAGAGTGTCTGCTCAGTGTCCCAGGGGCATCCTCAGCATGATAGGCTCTTTGATGCTCTGCATTTCCTTTCCTCCACTACCCAAGCTATGCTGCTCCACTCCTATCAATTCCTAATGGCTTCTGAGCTTGCTCGAGGCTGACACCATTCATCTCTGCATCTACAGGAAGGAGAAGAGCACTAAGTAAACCACAGTGACCAATCTATGCTGTTGGGATATTGCAGTCTGATTCAGAGAACTCTGGCAGAACTGGAGCCATCAAATACCATGTGAGTAAGTACCTGTGGACTGCCTGGGGCTTCTTTCTGGCTCTCGGAAACACACTTGCACAGTTTAAATATCTCTAAGCTCAACAATACTTCTAACAGAAGGACTTGAAAGGGGATCACAAGATTTGGGAAGAGAAGGGCAAAGGCCTGGAGTGTGAAGCACAGAACTTCAAAGGCAGAAATGAAGCTAGTTTCTATGTCTTCCACTTGCTCCCTCCTAGTCCCGAAGCTTGTCACAATCTACCACGGATGCTGAACTCCATATCCAGTATTTACTATTTAGGAATTAAATATTCTTCAACAGTTAATTTTAGTACAAGGAAGCCAATAGATCTCTCGTTAGCCTCAATACAGTGTCACAGAAGCCTGTTTGTCAGTATATAGTGCCTTTTCACCATAACAATGAAAGCTAAATCATTTTCTGCACGTACATGCACCTCACTGGGAAACACTGTGTCTATTACCAATAATTATGTGACTGTCAGGTCACTATGATGAGTAACGTGGGGTATAATAAAAATAGATCGCCAAAGAAAGAAAATCAGGTACACAGAGTACCACGCCAGGATGAACTTGCTCTCACTGAGTTTATCCTCATGGGGTATATTGGCCTTTCCTTGTACCTATTCGGTGGATCCTAACAGTTTGCAGGGCACTGCTGGAGGCTCTCAGCTGGTTATGACCCATCTTTATATATAGATGCAGTAACAGATTGTGGCCACAGGGATACTCTCAGAGAAAAGAGTAGCCAACTGAGACAATGGATACTGCAAGCCATTTATTTCCCTGTGAAGAAGTGTCAGGTTTTGAAGTCAAGATAGAAGGCCCCTTTCCTTCAACTGGCTCATCATTGTGGCCAGGCTTCCCTATCTCTGTAAAGGTTAAATCCTTAACATCTGGACAGCAAAGCCTAGGAATAAATAGGAAAAAAAAATTCCCACTCACAAATAAGAGTGGTAACTTAGTTTTTCTTACTATTAACCTTTACTTTTTCTTTAAAAAAAAAAAAAAGACAAGGTTTCAATGACAAACTCAAACTTAGATTGTTTAAAATTATTAGCTTAATTAAATTGCATAAGACATTTTAAAGCTTTACTGGAGATTGTATTGTATTGTGTCTGTTCTTTCCACATTGAAGGCTTTTTGTTTGCTTTTTCAAGATTTCTATCACCAGGGAGAAATAAAAGAGCAAAACCTTGTAAGCATGTCTATGATCTTAGTCTATTTTCTGATGGTAAAAGGACCTTATGGGTGCTACATGTATATTTCACTACAAAGCTATACCTTGGGCCCCTTAGAATTTTGATTTATTTTTTTAAAGGTAGACTGTTTTTCTACAAAACTATAGACACATTTTTATAGAAAAAAATGATAAGCTTTTCAGGGTGGTAGAAACACAAGCAGAAACTATCATTAATTATGAATTAATCTAAACAAAGGGATACTTTATTTAATTGAGAATACTTTTCAGGGTTGCCAAAAATTACCTCCGAAATCTTTTGCCTTTGTTCTTTTAGTAAAACATTTGATCTAAAATAAATGAGATTGATAAACTCCAGGGGCAGGGTAAGGAGAAGATAAAATAGACATCAAAATCTCTGCATAAGGTCTTGCTACCAGATAAATTAGTGTAAATCTGAAAAATCATTCCTGAAGATTTAATCCTGACTTCATAACAATATATTATGATTCTTCTTCCTTCAGAACCCAAATCTCTCACTGTAATAAAAACAAAATATAAGCCTTCCTTAGGAACAGAGCTCTCTTTTTCGTTCTCAAAAAATAAATGTTCTGCCTTTGCTTGTTTAGAGTAAATGTTAAGAGTAACTGAAGTACTTTGCCCCCAGTTACACCCCTGGGAATACGTTTTGGCGTTCAGTACTGAGAGTGAAGCACCTGACCCATGCTGTTAGCAGTGACGACATTATCAGAAAAGTTTCCCAAAGGCAAAAGTAGTTTAGAAGAAGGCTCCACAGATTCTGGGCTTGGTCTCACTCTCTAGTTCCATTTGACTTTTACTCGAATATTTAATTTCTATGGAATATGGTTTTGTATATCTGTGGAAGGGTTAAGGTCTGCAGGGATAAAATGAAACAATACACATCAGCAACAGGACAGGATTAAGGGGGTTTTATGTGCTCAAAGTATCATGACCTGAAGAATCATCCAACAAGAATTTGTCAAGCTTGACTAATGTTTTCTATATTCTAAGACAGTGGCACCACTGTGCCCCATGCTAGTAGTATACAGAGTCCCTGCTCTTATGCAGCCCCTCACTTCCTAATGCAGAGGTGTAGGAAGGACTGTAGAAATGAGGTGAGAAAAGCCTCTCTGGTACCTTGAGCCTGAATGAAGTAAGTGTGGGAGTAAGCCACAATGGTTATTATCTAGGGGAAAACACTTAAAGCATAGAGAATACCAAGTGCAAAGGCCTTGAAGCAGGATTCTGCTCCAAGAATGTTCCAAACTTTCAAGAATGGAGTACAGTTGGAGTTAAGTGAGAGAAAGAATGGTACCAGGGTGGGGGTTGAGGGGCTGGAGTCAAACTATGCATGCTGTAAGAGACAACAGTAAAAATCTAAGTCTTGAATCTAAGTGAGATGGGAAGTTACTGGAGGGTTTCTGGACTGAGAAAGAAGTGGCATGGCTGACTGTGTAGTGAGATTTAGGTGTTAATTGTCAAAGTTAGAGGCGTGTTTTTAAAGTACTGAGAGCCTAAATGGGGCGTGGCCAAACCCCACTGAGATGCTGGAACACTGACCTTTCAGTTTCGTTCCTGAGTTCTAGGGAAGCCAATTGAGCCATCCATCATAAAACATTTCCACCCTCTTAAGGTTCAATTTCTATCCAGGAGTATTTATATAACTCCTTAATAAATATTAATCCTTTATATAATATATTGCTAATATATATTTCACAGTATCTGGTGACCATGTGTGTTTGTATGTTTGTGTGTGCGTGTGTAAAATAATATATATATAATTATTATATATTATATATAATAAAATTATATATATAAATAATATATATAATAAACATTCTCCTGATGTCCATTCCCTATCTATCTAGTGTGACACTGAAGTCTTGTCAGCTTTGCCCCAGCTGTCAGTCAGCCCTGAAAATGCTCCGTACATCCCATGGGAACCTTGTTATTACTCATCAAAACAAACGGTCCACTCAGCTGCACGACCTGTCTTCTAGCCTTCTATCAAGCAAACTAAGCTTTCTGAAGGAAAAAAAATACATCTCTTCATTTTTAATTCCTCAGACTCTATCCTAAGTGTCTGCCACACTGTAGTCCCTGATAAACATTTGATGCCTGCATATACAAATGACCCAATACATCCACATAAGGTTTTCCTACATAATTTCAAGGCAAAAGATCAAAGATGTTTTCCTTTAGCCATTCATAGAAAATGGTAGACACTCTACCTGCAGACACATCAAGTGTGATCCCGTTCGCCTAGACCTCTGTACAGCTGGGTGTCACAAGCCAAAAAAGAACAAAGGGGTGAGGTGGGAGAGATCCACTCAAAGACAGGAGCAATGTTATGGAGCAGGACTGAAATCCTGGAAATAAGGATGAGGCAGAGGGGTGTGGGGGCAGGGCAGCTGACTGCTAAAGGCAGGTGGGCTCAGGTAACCCAGGCAGTGTTGACAGTATCAAGATTTTAAAGAGGAACTCCTTGGTCCATTCACTTGATTACAAAGAGGGTCTCAAGCAGTTGGAGGATCTTTTAGACACTTCAACAGGAACCTAAGTATGGGAGGAGAGGAAAATACAGAGCAAGGAGAGTACTGTGGAGCACTACAGATCCACGTTTATGAAGACGGAGTGTGAGCTGAAAGGCACTATCATGACAGTTCAGGTAGGGGTGAGGACCATGATGGCTCAGGTAGGGATGAGGACCATGATGATGGTTCAGGTAGGGATGAGGATCATGATGGCTCAGGTAGGGGTGAGGACCATGATGATGGTTCAGGTAGGGGTGAAGACCATGATGGCTCAGGTAGGGATGAACCATGATGATGTTTCAGGCAGGGGTGAAGACCATGATGGCTCAGGTAGGGATGAGGACCATGATGATGGTTCAGGTAGGGGTGAGGACCATGATGGCTCAGGCAGGGATGAGGACCATGATGATAGTTCAGGTAGGGATGAGGACTATGATGATGTTTCAGGTAGGGGTGAGGACCATGATGATGGTTTAGGTAGGGGTGAGGACCATGATGATAGTTCAGGTAGGGATGAGGACCATGATGATGGTCCAGGTAGGGGTGAAGACCATGATGGCTCAGATAGGGGTAAGGACCATGATGATAGTTCAGGTAGGGATGAGGACTATGATGATGTTTCAGGTAGGGGTGAGGACCATGATGATGGTTTAGGTAGGGGTGAGGACCATGATGATAGTTCAGGTAGGGATGAGGACCATGATGATGGTCCAGGTAGGGGTGAAGACCATGATGGCTCAGATAGGGGTAAGGACCATGATTATAGTTCAGGTAGGGGTGAGGACTATAATGATGGTTCAGGTAGGGGTGAGGACCATGATGATGGTTCAGATAGGGGTGAGGACCATAATGACAGTTCAGGTATGGGTACAGAGATCAGCATTTCTGTACCTAGACCAGAAAGAGGATGAAACCATAGGAGAAAGGGAGATTTCATTTGAGAGCATGTTATAGCTGAGGTGACTCTGGCACATCCAAGTAGAGTTCTCTAACAGAAATTAGAAATGCAATTCTAGAGCTCACCAGAGAATTCTAGTTGGACACAAAAGCTTTCTGAAACCACTGAGTGGAATACAATTGTTGGGGGGAAAAACCCACAAAAACAATGTTTTAAATAGTATCCAAGAATGGCATAGAAGATGTAAAGTCCAGAGACAAGGAGGTAAAACTCCATGTCCTGTTGGGAAGTCACAAAGAATGGGACTAGACATCTGTGGATGCCAGGTGACAAAACAGTACAGCTCAGCCGACTTTTAAAGCCTTCAGCAAACAGAATGAAGGCAAGGGCAGCATGTTATAACTGGATTTATCTTTAAAATTTTAAGTCACACATTTCAGAAATCACAAATGTTCAAGTAGCATTGATCCAAGCCTAGTGACATATGGGAGAGGTTACAAAATGCCGTTTGCCACTGGGTTACTAAGTATCCAGTGGGGAAATATTATAACACAAAATCTGAGGAAATATAAACGGAGCAAGAGCTTTTTCACATTGTTTTCTTTCAACATCTTTATTGATGCCTTTGTCACCAAAGCAAAGGGAACTATGGCCAGGAAAAAGGAAGACAAAAGAGTCTCTCTGAAACCTGAAAAAAAAGAGTCTGGGTAAGACAGGGACAGAGGCAGGTCTGTGTGCAGGCTGCCTGTGAGAGTAAGATGGACACAGGCTGGCACAGATGGAATGGAACTTCTAGCCCCGCCGCCGCCACTTTCCAGCAGTGGCTTGCCTACGTTCTGGACCTATCAGAGGGTCTAAGAGAGTGTAACTACATCTGTGTGATGTTAGGCACACTTCTAGCTGCCGAAAACCTGGACTCTTTCCACTTCCCTTTCTAGATGTAAGAGGCAGAAGATGAACTATATCAAAAGATAGAAAGAAAGAGAACTCTCCATGTGCAGTGAGATTATATTAATATGTTATAAATATTTGTTCCTCCTACTAGTTTGATAAAAAGCTAATTGGCCAAAGACAGACAGACTAAAAAAACTCTAAAAACATCTCAAAGTAGACAAGAGATGCCAGAGAGAAGCCACAAAGATGCCAAAGAGACAGAAAAAAAAAAAAAGTTAGAATGCTGCTGAGAAAAGGTACCAAGCCACATCGCTGAACAAGATAAAAATTATAAGATAAGAGAGTTAGCAAGTTATTTGTCTAAGCACAAAGTTAATCAGCATAAAATTAATATAAACATCTATATATTTCTATAGGTCTGTCAAACTGCCAGACTGCCAGTCAGACCTCTAATCTAGGCCCAAAAGTCCAGGCCCAAAACCTTTTACAACATCCATGGGCTAACATTTTAATATTATACTTTCAGAAATGAAGAAAGATGGATGAACAGCAAGAAAGCACTATCTATACAGTGAGATACCATTGTATCTCAGCCTCAACGAAAACCACAGCCTAGTCTGGTGCTTGCATGGCTGTTGGCTCCAAAGGTTGCCAGAAGTCATGGAGTCACTTGGGAGCAGCACCAGCAGGCAATCGGTTTTGCAAAGTTTCCTTTGTCCTTATTCAAAGAATAAAAACAAGCCTTAGAAGTCAGCCCATACACCTGTAACCTTGCAGGTGAGTAAGTAAGAAGAAAGCCACACCTGAAAACCTGGCAGGCAGGTACAGACATTTGTGGAAACAAAAGCACCATTCAAGAATACAAGATTGTCTTTCTTGTATTGAAAACCCTTTACCAGGTCGGCTCTGTGAATGGATAAGCCTGTGGGGGTTAGTTCACTTGGCTGCCTGTGTGTTATAGAAGACTGCAGCAGGTACCAGGCAGGCCTGAAGGACAAGTGACTAACTGAAGGTGCTATGGGGATGAGAAACCCCACCTGTTCTTTTCCAGCCATTGCCAGGGAGGAAGTGGGGAGCTTCACATAGTGCCATTCACAGTGAGTCCAGAGCACAGGCCCCAAGTAGAATTAGATACCCTAGGACCACAGGTGCAACGTGAGGGAAGATGCTCTATTGATTAGTATTTGGAGGTCATCAAACTGTCATGTGTGAAGTCCTTTATGATTATTTTAATCATACTTGAGTATTGTGGCTCATGCCTATGGTCCTAGTGTTCTGAGGCAGGAGAATCTCTGTAAGTACGAGGCCAGCACTGGCTACAGGGTGAGTTCCAGGCCAGCCCGGACTACAGAATGAAACTGTCTAATAAATCAACCCCCCTTCCCCGCCAATTTTTTAAAAACAAAATTAATCACAAGTAGATTTTTCTGTTGCTTTGTTCTGTGGGAAACACTCCAATTCAAGTGGGAAGAGACCCCATTTCTCACTGAGAAAAGGAGGTGGAGGAGGAAGAGGAGGAGGAAGGGAAAACGTGAGCTTGCATATGCGGCAGGCAAGCTTTAAAAGGGATTCAGTCAGCTAGAAGTACCTTATTTTCCTCTATCAGAAATTCCAGCTGCGAAGAAGAAAAGACTTTGGTGAAGGGGGGAGAGAAAGAAAGAGAGAGAGTGTGAATCTGTTAAACACGGGCCTAATGTTTTGAAAATGAATATACAAAAAGAATCCAACATAAGCCAGACATCATTGCCTATGCGTCAACATTAAAGTATCAGCCAAAGGGAAGCTGGAGAGAGTTTCTTCCAAATAGACATTATGTTCCAGAGGAGACTTAGATTTGATTGGCAAGCTTGCCATTCCCCTGTGTCTGGACCGAGCATTTTGGATGCTGCGCATGGCATCTCTCAGAAGTCACCTGTGTTGGCTCCATTTCTATTGTCCCACATTCACGCTCCACTGCTCACTTCCCACTGTTTACCAAGACAACCTATGCAAATTCATACTTGGTGGTCGTTTTTTCACAAGGACAGCATTCACAGCAGCAACAGAGCTCCCCCACCTAGCAAGTGAAAGGCAAAGCTAGCTGCATGCTCTTATGTGGTGGTGCACTCCTAGACGAAGCCAGGCATGCACATCATCATTGCACTGAGGTTAGTGAGCCTCAAAGGATTAATAAAGCAACAACTAAGCCACAGCCATTGAGGTATGAAGTCAGACCACACGATACCGAGTTCAGGAATCATTAGAGAACAATGGGCCAATGGGCACTGGGCAGGAAGGACACTGAGAAGTAAGCAAGTTGTAAAAATGGCTCCATTTGTCAAGAGACTGGGCTTCGCAGTGAAGGACCTCAAGCCAATGGTTTCACTACTCTAAATCTCTGGTTCCAGAATCAAAACCCAACCGGGAGGGAGGAAGGGAGGGAGGGAGGGAGGGAGAGAGGGAGGAAGGAATAAACTATTATTAGAGGTCAGAGAGATAATACAGGGGGTAAAGATGCTTGCAGTCAAGGAGTTTGCTTTCAAGGCTCATCGCCTGAACTTAATCATCAGAACCTGAACCAACTCCTGCAGAACGTCCTCTGACCTCCATCTACATGTTGTGGCAGGTGAATGCAGATGTGCATGCGTGTATAGACACACACAATAAGTAAATAAATAAATGTTAAAAAAAAATCAGGGACCTATTATCAAATTCATGAGCATGTACACACAAACACACCAAAATGACTGCCAAGCAGGAAAAGCTCAGTAAATGTTAGTTGCTTTTATTTATAGGATCGGGGAGGAGAGGATGAAAATGAACTCCTAGGTGGGTGGTTTTTGCTTATGTGAGGGTCATTGCCAAACCCTACGATCACCTAGCATCTAGAAGGCACTCCATAACTATGTGATAACTTGTCAAAAATACTGCTGTTCAGAATGAGGATATCATCATCATAGCCATCATTCTCTCATCCATGCTGGAAAAAAGCATCACAGCCTTGGGAAGTAAGGCCATACTGTCCACTTGAAAAGGACTGCTGTTACAAGCGACATTCTGTTGGGCTTTTCGTTTGAACACAGTGAGCTAAAAACTGTGATCACCTTAAATTAAGAACCAATGCATCTGCCCCAACACCTTTTTACTGACTTCAGAGACAGTAAAGTCTTTACCTTGGATGTGCATGTGAAACAAATGTTCAAGGCCCACCCTGATACCTGGATTCCCTCAGAGTTGAGCAAGCACTTGGCCAAGTAATATAGTACTATCTTCCTGTGTTCTTTACCACTAAAGCATAAGTGCCATCTCCTTCAGTAAGCCAGTGAGAATTAAAAACCACAGTCAAAGGACACGGCACACTAAGTCTTCAAAACCAGGAGGAGACAGCGTGTTACCTTTGCAGAATGCTCCATGGTGACCACCACTTTGGTTTTGGAACTGGACACTAAGTCCATGGCTCCTCCCATTCCTTTCACCATTTTCCCCTGTGAAATAAAAGCAGAAAGTGAGTAGTCACGTAGCTGGTTACTCCTGTCATAAGAGGAAGAGATCACCTCAGGAAAAACTTCCCATCACTACTCAGTACTTGAAGCTTTGGATCCTTAAAGCTTGTTATTCTGTTAGCTTATAGTTGAAGGATAAAGTTCAGAATAATTTTTAAAATATATTTGTTATTGTTGTTGATGTCACTGTTATTCTCCTGTGTACGTGTGTGAATGACTTGGAAGCAAAACATGACATGGCATACATGTACAAGTTAAAGAACAACTCTGTTCAGCTTGGTCTCTCCCTCCCACCTTCTCATAGGCTCTTAGGATCAAACTTAGCCCATCAGGCTTGTGCAGCAGGCTCTTAACCTGCTACACCACCTCACCAGCCCCTAGGATGAATATTACCATCTCACTTAACTACTAAGTGTTACTGAGACATTTCTGTTGACAAGTTAATAGTAATAAGACAATTGGTAAGTAAGAAACTAACGTTCAGAACCTTTGCAGAATTCTTGCAAAAAATACTTGATTGAAACCTGACACCCATGACCTCCATTTCTTTCTTTTAAATACATAGTTGTTATTACTAATTGTGCCCTCACACTTTCTAAAGCAT
Source organism: Sigmodon hispidus (assembly GCA_004025045.1). Lineage (NCBI taxonomy): Eukaryota > Metazoa > Chordata > Mammalia > Rodentia > Cricetidae > Sigmodon > Sigmodon hispidus. The sequence continues at coordinate 38,768 of PVIH01001205.1, forward strand.
GTTTGGGTTTCCCACAGATTCACATTAGTAGGCTGAGGCACTAAAGACATTCTTTAGTAGTGACTAATAACAAAGGTGGTTCTGTCTATCTTTCTAGCTCTGGGCTTTCATCTTGTGCCTGGAAAAAAAAGAGAGAGAACAAAAGAAAAAACACATCCCAGTCAAGCAAAAACAGAAACTGGAAGCTGCATTCAGAACCGTCTTGCCATCACTGATCTCTCGCTACCCACCCCTTCATCTTCATTCATTATTCATTATCAACCGCCTTCTGTGCGCCATGCACATGCAAAGATTCCCACTGCCTGCACTGTCTCCTGGATACAGAGTTTTGGAAAATACAGGTGTTTCCAAAGATGATGAAATAAATCCTCCCTCAGCTCAGTGAAGATATGACTTCTAACGTGGAAACGTTTTATTTATTTTATTTTGAAGCTCAGTCCTCTTGTTCATTTGACAGTAAATACTCTCTAGTCATCTCAGAGCTCTAATAAGGACACCTGGATTTAAAACAGGACCTCAAATCGACGACTCCAGAGACATCTCCGGAGGTGAACACAGCACGATGCTGCGTGAATTAGGTAAACAGCGTGTGGGAAAGGAGGAAGTGGCTGGACGCTTTGTGGCTTAGAGCCCAGCACCGAAGAGATGGGGAGCAGCTGGAAGCAGCAGGGGGAGAGGTGTGTGGAGGAGGCAGGATCAGATGGATTCAGACAGAGACGTTAGAAACAATGCAAAATATCCATGTGGAAATGTGCAGTTCTAAGTTCTCCGATCAATGCTGTGACCCTTAGTCAGGTGGAGGGAACTAGAACAGACTGGTCATCAGGGTATCACATTTCTGTAGAAAACAACAATATCTTGACGGCTCAATAAATATGGGAAAGTTACAGACAGAAACAGAAGACCAGAAAGCAAGGCAATGTGCTACAAATTCCTTGAATTAAAAAAAAAAAAAAATCCTGGGTTAGAATACACCACAGACAAATTCTGAGACACAATGATTACAAAGATTACAAAGTTATAAACTTATAACAGCCTTGAATAGGAAGCTTGCCCAATTAAATTCAGTCTGATGTACGTATTTGAAATCACTTCAATTTGTTAATACTTACAGAGAAACTCAGGGGTATAAGACACTGAGCTGGCAGAAACATAGCACTTTTAAACAATTGTAGAAAAGCCACCTGTTTGCTTCTATAGAAAAAAGCCCCCTCTCTCTTCACACACTACATATGAAGTCCTTCGTTGCTCAGCTAAGTGATTTGCTGTTCTCCAGCCCTCAAAGCATAGGCTAGAAACTTCCCAGCACCACTCTTAACATTTAAACACCTGCTTCCAAAAGTGAAAAGTGCACAAGAATGAAACTGAACACCTGTGTCTGTTTTGTTAACCCCTGTGTGGCATAGGCAAAATATCAAAGCTGTTGGGATTTGAGTTAAGTATTTATAAGCCTAAAGTAAGACTGTATACCTCTGCCATAGAGCTGTGGTAAACCCTGCATAGGGCAATGTATGGAAGTGTATGATAAATAAAATTTGCAATGATATTCATGTAAATCTTTAACTCAACTTGTTGAGTACATAGCATAAGTTTGATACTACACTAGAAGTCTTCAAAAATAGGATCTTTTTCTTGGAAATGTCCAGTGTCTGTTTAAAGCAGGGTAACCAGGAGTAATTAAAAAAAAATCTTTAGACTAAACAAGCTTTCTTTCTCTGAAAATAGCATTCCCCACCTTTCCCTTATCCCTAAGATGCAGCTCAGTGACCTGTCCCTCTGTCCTTCCAGGATGTAATTCTAGTATTACAGGGATTTTCAGCTTTGTCCTTCCCTGCCTGCTGACTCCTTTTCCCTAGACCATGAATCTATACCATAAATAACTGAAGGAGAAAGTTAAACTAGCAGAGACATATTCAAGTTACAGCACCTGGTAAGTGCGCCTGGAGAAGGGACAGAAGGAGAGGGTCACAATAATCCTACCCAGAGGGGATTTCAGTAGACTAACTCACCAGTTGTGGAAAGAAATACTGAAAAATAGTAGAGCCGTGCTCTCAAATCAAAGTGTTCCCAGGAGTGACAGTAAAATTTCCAGGTGTCTGGTTTTCTTCACTTTGGATATGCTCAACACATTGCAAAAAAAAAAAAAAAAAAAAAAGAATGCTTCCTATCCGAACTCCCACAAGATTTCTGAAACAGAATCAATTACTGAAGAAAGACAAATGATTCTATCTAGACTGAAAGAAACAAAAAGTTATCTACGCCATACTCATCATTACGTTTGAACTCAGCTTCTCTGCATTCATTTGAGACCCAATCACTTGCATTTCCTAGCTCTATTGCAGCTAAGAGCAGCAATGAGCCTGAATTCCAGACAATGGAAAACAAGAGAGGTGATATCTGTGACTTCTAGAAGCTGGCCCATGCAATTCTCATATGTATTCGTCATGTCCTTTCACCTTCTACAGGATGGACATGGAAAGGCAGAGTAACAGACTATGGATGAGCTCTCTTCATCCTGGATACTTGCATGACTGTGTAGAACAAAGCTCACTCAGAACCTTATTCCACTATTCAGCATCAATGGAAAGTAAATATTTTGGGTGCCAAATCACCAAATCCAAAAGACTTATGTGAGTCAGCAGCTAATGTAACTAATTCAACAATGTGGTGACCAAGTATATTAAATGGATAGTAAAAAATATAAGGTAGAATGAGAGTTAATTATATAATCGGGCAAATGAAAGAGGATCAGATCAGCAAGGCTCTTCAGAGGCAAGAAGAGGATGGCTCTTCCAGATACTATGCTGGGTACCATAACTCACTGCCCCCACTGCACATCACTTGATTAAGAAGGCATAGTATTCGTTCTCTGTGAATGAGTGAGTGAATAGAATGGATTTGCAAAGAGAACAGCTGAAAAGGAGTACAGATTCTACTTTCCCACTCCTCTCCCTCCACTAACTCAATATCCTATTCAACATGCATAACAAAAAGCTGGACAAAAAGGAGGGAATTAAGGAACTAAAAATATGCCTTTAAATAAATCACAAAAGTTGACAGTTGCAGAAAAATAGGCCTGTAATGAAGAAGAGGTTTGGGCATAAGTTGAGCAATGGGCAGGGTGACCCATGTCCATCCTTTTTAAGACTCTCATCAGCAAACACATATTTCTTGAGTGGTGCAACTTTAGGTCTGTAATGCATCCTGTCTAGCATAATGCGAAGATGATTGCTGGCTGCCCAGCTTATAGCCATCTCATCACTTTTCATTTAAAGGCTGACCCTGATATCAAGCATGAAAAGAACGCAATAAAATGAGCTAGAAATGTGGTATTCTCCATTGCAACAGAGTCATATAACACTTCTAAAATGATAATGCTCCAGATATGATCCTTAGTCCATAAGTGTTCACCCAAGGTCTGTTATACAAGTACCATGGCAGACATCAGAAATAAAGATAATTAGAATTTTCAATAAAAATCTAGAATATAGACTTTAATTATAAATCATTATTTTCAATGCATTTCATCGGCATTGTCTCTATTTATTAATGATAAAGTTTTTACAGTAAAACTACTAAGGTAACTAACATTAACAATGTTAATGCATCAAATGACAAATATTCAGTTATATGCAAAAAGAAATCAAATCAAGCTCTGAACATGTAATTCTTTAATGATTTTTTTTTTTACAAGGAGTTCAAATATTTTGGAGACTACTGCAAAATATGCTTTAAATAAAATACAAAACATGTTGAAAATTATTCATGACACCATCTTTTTCATTAGGCCATAAATAGCAACGGATCTGTTCCTTTTCAGTATTCTGGTCTGAAGTGAGAAACCATTTCGTCATATATAGGAACAGTTTGTAGCGTTTTTAGGTGGTGGCATGTACCACAGTAGGAAATGTGGACTCATTGGAAGTACAGGAGAAGAATGGCTGCGGGGTGATTTATGAATAAAATTGGCACTTGCTGCTCAATATTAAACACCAGAACATGAAGTACCCACCTTAATCCAAATATAAGCCTCTTTATTTCTGTCTTCCTCGTTATTAAACAATGCTCAGGGGAAGAAAAGTTCTTCCAGCTAAAGACTAGGAAAGAGGCAAACTAAGACGGTTAAATAATGACATTTGTTGAAAAACAAAGAAAAGAGTCTATAACTGTATTTCCTTAGGGACAATGAGGATTTGCAGTTTGCCTTAGTTTACAACAAAGTTACAGCAGAGTGCTTTCCTCTTCCCACTGGTTTTCAAAACCCTAGGAAGGCAGCAACTTTCCTTTCATAGATTTCATAGATTTAATCCTATTTCCTAGGACAGGTGAATTGATCATGTAAATGAACTAGTTTGGGACTGGGAATATAACTGCATTCTCTATTGCTAGGTAGATAAAATTGCTTATGCATCACAAATATCAGTTATCCATCATAATATAGGCTTTCCAAAAGCAAAATGTAATAAACTTGACATTTTATTTTAATAACACTTTCCTTCTTAATGCTTGCAAGGACCTGTTTTATCAGTTAGTAACCACCCTGGGGCTCCTCTGGGTTTAATCCTCAGAGATTCAACTTGGTTCCTTCCTGGCCTGGGCCTTTGCAATAAGAACTGGACTCAGTGACCATCCTGGCAGTTGTTCAACTTGGGAGGCAGCTTTGGAGTTTTTAATCCCCCAGGCATCTTACGCGTGTTCCAACTGTTTCAAACTATTCACTCAAAAGTGTCCAAGGCACGAGCCTGGCCTGGTTCTTCAGGCCCCTCTGGGGGCTCTTAGGTTCCTTAGCATCTTTTTCCTAAACAAGGAAGGGCAGGTTAAGAGTTCCCTCCGTGGCCTATAGCTCCTGCCTCTACTTTTCCTCCAAGACTGACTCCCTCTGCTCCCTTGAACATAAATTGCCTTTGCCTCTGCTGGCATTTCCAGTTCAGGTTTTCCTCTGACCTTGAGATTTCAATGTCTAAAAAGCTTCACAAGTCTCTGCAGCTGCCTGATGGCTAATTTCCCAGTTTTCTGCCTAATTTCTTGGCTAACATGATCAATTTTATTCATTGAAGTCATATAAGTTCTGGCCAATGAAAGTAACTGAAAATGATGTACAGTATTTTAGTGTTGGATGGGAAGACTTCTCAAGAACGATCCATGTTCCTGAACCTTCTACAAGTTGCAAATGGCCAAACTGAGCATAACCCAGTGGTTGCCAGTCACAGATACTTATTTTAATTCTATAAGCACTAGAAATAGAACATGATTTTTTAATAGTGTGTTAATTTGTATATGCCTCGGCTCAGTGTGTTCCTAATGAAATTAGCTGTTTCTGTCAAAGCAAATCTTGTTTACCTGTTAACTTCCTAGGTCATCTACCCCAAGATCCAAATCAAAAACATTTTTATTTCCTGCCTTTCCTTTATATCCCCAACCAAATCAGTCACTTAATTACTAAGAACTCCAGCTTTCCCAACACTTATTGAACTTGACCATTTCTCGTCCAGAGGAATATTCTCACAATTGTTCCCAGTCAGCTGTGTCTAGCCTTGTGCCTCCCAAACCTTCAGACAACAAAAATGAGAATCACTCTAAGTAGCTGATTCTTTTTTTTTTTTATTTTTTTTATTTATTTGCCTTGGTGTTTGTCTGGAACTGGAACTACAGACAGTTGTTAGCTGCCATGTGGGTGCTGGGAATCGAACCCGGGCCCTCTGGAAGAGCAGAGGGTGCTCTTAACCACTGAGCCATCTCTCCAGCCCCTAAGTAGCTGATTCTATCTTTTCCCTACATTAATCCTCTAAGTGGCTGCTCAGCATATGTGGGGAAAAGTATAAGCAACTAAGCCTGGAATGCAAGTCAATGAAATCCTGACCCGTGCCCTACTCGTTTGCTGATTTCCACATTCCTATCACCATGGCAGGAACAGTAAAGTGATCAGACATTATATATGGCTATTCAGTATGCTTTTAGGGCCAATCACCAGTCAAATGAACCCCAGTACATGTTATATATTCAACCATGATTATTCTTTCAGAAAGACTTCTCCATTTCCACCTTGCCTCAGGCTGTATGCTCCTTAATGCATTACAGATGTGATTCAAATTACACACATGCATACACACACACACACACACACACACACACACACACACACACACACACACACACGCAGTACACTCCAAACCATCTGAACACTTGAATTCCCACCACTGTCATCTTACAGGTTCTAGTTTTCACCATACACAACCACAGTAGCTGGATCTGATGAAAACATCCAGGGTGTTTCTCATTGCTCCCTAAAGCATGGAGAGTAACTGGCAAAAACATCAGTTAAGGAAAAGAAGTGGAGCCAAAAGAGGCGACTCAAACAAGATGTGAAACTGAAATCTCACCTCAGACACGACAAAGTTACTGTTCAACAGTTCTTTCAGTGATGATGAGGACCAAGACAAAGGCACAGCAGAGAATATGGTACCCCGAAGCTGACCCCAATAAGGGACCATAATTCTTTTATATCTTCCTTAGGGTAGAGTGCTAAGTCATGTTATTTCTCAAAAATACAAAATATATTAAATTTGTTGTTTATTTTTCCAAAGAGGAAAATGTCATTTACAAGTTAACCACAGAAAAAGAACTTAAGAAACTTGATAACCCAAGTGGTGGGCATGACTTAAGCCTCTACTTTACA